>JPFL01000095.1:3123-176517 GCA_000733385.1 Paramecium biaurelia
CTAGAGCAGAGGAGAGAATAGAAAGAGAGAGACCTAAACAAAAGTAATAACAAGTTCAATATGTCGTAAAGGGTGAGGAAGGTATGGAATTTAGTTTGATGCATTTTAGGTGCTGTAACTGAAGGATAGAATGAGACATAAGAAAAGAAAGGAGATTAAGGAGAGAAACAATAAAAGAAGAAACAAAGAGAGGAGAGAAAGCGTCCTGAATTTGACTGGGATAAGACTAAGATTACTCTTGAAAGTAAAGTACCAGAATTACCTGCTCATGCTCCTTAAAAACCAAATAAAGAGGAGCATTACAAATAATTAGATAAGATCGATGAAGATATCAGAAAGCAATGGAATCATTTTGTAAGAGTTTATTGTTAATATAATAGAATGATTTTGTAAAAAATGTTAAGGAATAATAAAATTTGGCTAGATAAGGTAATCAAGAGAAGTTTTAGAATGAAGTAAAACCATTAGGATAGGTGATTGGAGATAAGATTAAATTAGTCAATGAGAAATCATCAGAATTGAAGAAAATGAAGAGTGAGAATGATGAAATCAAAGATTAAATCAACAAGCTCTTTAATTAAGCTTAAGAATATAGATAAAAGATGAAGAGTTTAGATGATCCAGATAGAATTATTGATGAATTGGCTAGATTGAAGGAATCTCTCTAATAAGATAAATTAAGTGCAAATGAAGAAAAGAGAATCGTATAATCAATAGGTGCTTTAGAAAGATCACTTCCATATATTGAACCATTGTAAAAGTTGGAGAAAGAATAGAAAATTCTTAGAACTAAATCATCAGCTATTGGAAAGGCAATGAATACACTTTATTTAAGCATTCAAGATTTGAATGGTGAAATTAACTAATACAAAGCTGATTATGATAAGTTAAAGGATACTACAAAAGATTCAACTGTTACCAAATAAAATCCTCTTATTGACAAAGAAAGACAAATTATTGAAGCCAAAGTTTTGGAATTAAAAGAGAGAAAGGAGAAATTAAAGAAGGATTATAATAGTTCTTGGGATAAATTTGAAGATTATGAAGATTTGTAAAAGTATAGAGAATGGTACTTAAAATAAATCAACAGAATTAAAAAAGATTCTGAAAGAAAGAAGAAAGATGAAGAAAGAAAAAAAAGAGAAGAAGCTAGAGCTAAAAGAGAAGCTGATAGAGATGCTGAAGAGAAGGCTGAAGCTGATGCCAAAGCTAAAGAATTAGAAAATGTTAATCCATTCTAATATTAAGTTGGTATCTAATTATTTCCTAAACTTTTTATTAGATCTTTGTGATACATTAATAACATATTGCAATAAACTTAGACCAACTGCTGCCTAATAATAAGCTTAATAATAAAAATAAATAGATATTGAATAAGTTTTAAAGAGTGATGATTGGAAGAAAGAGAAATGCACTGTTATTAAAAAGGAAAATGAGGACAATCTCTATGACTTTAGTCAATTGAAATCTAAAAAGAAGAATAAGGTATATATATTAAATTAACTCTAGTAACCACAATAATAAAAAGAGACTAAAGAAGAGAAAAAGATGAAAACCAAGCATCTTATAACATGATTTGTAAACTCTCTAATTCTTCGATACTGTTAAAGTGGCAACTCCATTCTACATCACTGAACTTGACAAAGTTGTCAAGGGCATCTAAGAGCGTAAGGAGTATTATTTGAACCGGGAAAACTGGGGCAAAAAAGAAGAATAAGAGACACACCATGAAGTATTAAATAATTTAAATATGTTTTAGGAATCAAAAGTCAAGAAATAATAGAAGGCCTAAAACTAAGATGAGTTTCCAGCCTTATAATGAAGTGCGTATATATATATTACATAAATGGTACATATCTAAATTGAATCTCTTTTTCTACTATTTTCAATTCAAGTCAAACATTAATTGTTTCATTTCATTTTCTAATACTTAGTCTATATAACCTATGAATAAATCAGAAATATTCTACATTATAATATATATTTCATTTAAAGTTGATAGTAGTGTTTATTAAATTTTATAATGTAAAATAATTAAAATGTCTCAATATTGAATACCTAAAATATTTCTATTTGATTAAATGTCATTGTAACTGTTTTGAATAGTATAATTTGAGCTTACTTACTTGTTAATATTATTTATTTATAAAATAATGTAAAAAATGTTGAAATATATTGGCAATATATAAGCAAGAGCAAATTAATATATCTTTGATTAATATTTACAATGAATAATCAATAATAATTCCCAATATACCATAAACATCCATCTTTATAAAACTTATTTATTACTAAGGAATGTAATAATATTGTAAAGGAGTTTAAAGCAGGTTCTGAAAGTTAATTGACTGCTTTCAATTATTATGTTTATTTACAAAAAGAATACTCAGCCAAGCATAGAGATTATGTTTTGGGCATTAAAAACATATAAGAGTAGAAGAGAACAAAATAAATATTAGTAATTTATGATTGTGACATATCTGCTATACCACTATCAAAAGTTAAATCCATTGTACCAAAACATTAAATTTAAATCTTCAAAAATTTGTACTAAATTTATGGGTTTTTAAACAAAGAGAACATTTTACATAGAAACCTTAAACCAAATAACATAATTCTCGATAAAACCTAATTATTGCTTACTGATTTAAGCTATAAAGAAGGTGAATACTGTATCGATATAATCAATTTTTCAGAAAGAGTTGAAAATAAGACACATAAGGATAATATGCATCCATATATATCTCAAGAAATTGCAGATATTATTAATACTAGAGGTAATATATAGGAGGATGAACTGAGAAAAAGGAATAAATAATCAATAAAAAGGTAAGATTAGTATGCTATTGCAATTATGATGTTAGAGGTCTTCTTACCTTTAGAAGACAGGAGTTTAACTTCTATTATTAAAAGAAAATAGCAGATTAATTCATTAAATTTATCAGATGAGTTTTCAAGTGAAGATGTAAAATTCATAAAAAATACAATTTCTGATTTATTAGAATATAAAGATTTTAATCAAAAAGATTTCGAAAATACTTTAAATAAGATTAACTAAATAGATCCATAGATTCATCATTATAAAATCAATAAATAAGTCTTAATGAAATAAAAGAATCAAGAATTAATTTAATAATGTTTAGAAAATAATGACTTTATATTTGATTTAAACCTACTTTATTATTTTAGTCTAGAAGAACTTAAGAATAAGTATTTTGCAATTTAAAATGAAAATGAAGCATTAAAAGGAGAGATTAAGAGACTTTTAAAGCTCTCTTAATTTACTGATGAACAAAGATTAGATATTAATGAAAGCTATCTTAATTAATTGGATAAAGAAGATTTATTTCTTTTATTGGTTTATTTGGATGAAAAAATAGAAAATTTAAAAATAGATGAATTATCAAAGGAAATTATTTATCATAATATGAAAAGATTACTAAAACCATATTATTAATAAATTAATAATTTGCCAATAAATTAATTTATATTTAATAATGTATAATCGTTAGAAGAGTCAACTAATAATATTATTGAAGGACAAAACAATACTAATTTTTAAGAAAATAATAATAATAATTCTTTAATTCAATTTACAAATAATTATTAAGGGATAAACATACATAATTAGTAAGAGATAAATTATTATATTACTGATTAACAAACCAATAATGATACTGAAGTATATGAGGATCAAATTTCTGAAAATCAAATTTTTGATGTTTAAATTCCTGAAAATCAAATTTTTAATGTTTAAATTCCTGAAAATCAAATTCTTGATGTTTAAATTCCTCATTTTGTAATTATTAGAAATTATTCATAAAATTAATTCTATGGAGATCTAAAACAAACCATACAAGAAAATTTCAATAATTTGATTCTGTAAAAGTATTTTATTAAACAATTTTTTGAATAAAGAGAAAAAACAGGCTTTGTATATAAACATCAAAATTATCCTAATAGGATTTATTAAGGTTAAGTCAACAATAATAATTTTGAAGGAGAAGTAATGTTAATAGAAGAAAAAAATTAAACGATAAAACATTTTTTTAATGTAAAAACAAACTCAAACCAGGAAATTTATGGCTAAGAAAAATAAACATCAATTTATTATTTTTAAAAGGATAATAGTCCATAAATGTTTATAAAAATTAAAGAATACTTTGGTGGAATTCAAAATGGAAAAAAAAATGGAGAAGGGCAAGAAAAAAATATCATTGAAAATATGTCTTATCAGGGAAATTGGTAAGACGATAAAATGGAAGGATAAGGTACTAAATAAATAATAAGTACTGAATACATACTTTAAAATACTCCCTATAAATGGTAAGGAAATTTCCATAATAATTAATTAAATGGGGTAGGCATAAAGACATATTTATTAAATTGGGATCGAGAAATGTGGTATGAGGGAAGATATCAAAATAATTTTAAAAAAGGAACTCATATCTGTTATACCAAAGATATAGATAATCAGACAGTTTAACTTTTCAAAGAATACTTTATAGTATTAAATAATTAAGAACTGTCATTCAAATTATGCTGGAATTGAATTCCTAATTATTATCATATCATCAAAGAATTATTCTTTTATATAGTATCATTTGATTGATTTCTTTCTTAATTTTTATTAATATAAATTTATTAACATGAAACTGTAATTTTAAACGTTTAATTATGATTATTTTAATTTTTCAAATACATTATAATATATCCATTAATTTTAAACTGATATGCTGAGAGAATAGTTAATAGAAAAGATCGAATTTATTAAATTCAACTACAATGAATGAATTTATGATGAAAGTTGTTTTACAGAATGAAAATGTATTAACTAACTAAACTTTTAATAAGTTGTTAAAATATTATAAGAAATACGATTACAATTGCAACAAGATGAAAAATTATATATATAGAAAAAATCATGAATCATAATTAAACATTCTATATTTAGATCAGAAGAACAATTATAAAAAGAATCGATAAAAAATCACTTAATATTATTTCTCTAATTTTTCTTAAATAAATTTTTTAAACCTATGATTATAAAAAACTGTAATATATATTTAAGATAGGGATAAGTGAAAGTAAAAGTTTTAAGAATCACTATATAAGAAACATTTCATTTTGTTTTCAAAATACTCAAACCAATTTTAAAGATGGATACCATATAATAGAAAGATATCAACATCTATAAAATGATTTGAAAGATTTCAATAAAAAACAGTCTTGAAACAAACTCACAAATGCCAAAAAATTTCTGATTCCCAATAAAAATTGCTGATTTTAATAGAAAATCAATATATTTAAAGTGCTTTAAAGATTTGAAATTAATCTAAAAACCAAATTCTAATCTTTTCTATTACTTTATACACTTTTATTATTTCTTTAAATTTAGAATCGGATTGATTGTTAAGTGCTATAAAATTTATAATATATACAATTGATATTAATTATCTCATAATCAGAATTTAAAGAATAAAAACAATATTTTTAAAAACACCTTTAGTCATAGATCATTTTAAAGAAGATTAGCTAATAAACCATATATAGAATGAGTATTTACTAAAATTAAGTTACTTTATATATCTATTGTCAATATCTAAGTAGGAATTTTAATTATATTATGTTTCTATTTATATAAAATAATTTAGATAAGTGAAGAAGTACTGAACCCTAAATCACATTTGAATAAATTAACTAAATATGATGAATATTAATTGAGAGCATTAGAATATGAGTTTAATATGAAAAATGCTTTTAAAAATGAATAATAAAGTCATTCAAGAATTTTGTTTAATCTTAAGAATTTTTTTTGCCAACTGAATTTTGTATTTGATTAAATTTGCAATTTATTGATTTTTAAACTTCAAGAGTTTTAGTTTATGTGGACATTATGTTGTTAGAGTAGTTTCTTCAAGTTTATTCATATTTTTAAATAAAATAAATTAAATAAACAATCAATCAACTAATTACTAGTTTTAACCATGTCATTCATCTTATTATTAATTCTTCAAAACCTCATAAAATATTTAAAAAAATGTTACAATTTAAGAATGATTTTCCTAATTAAATTCAAAGTTAAGATTTTATGACTAAATTTTGAAATGATTTTCTAAAGTTTATTTTTCTTGTTTTAAATCATCCTTCTCTGTGGATTCTTTTTTTTGGTTTTAAGTAATGATGTTAATTCTAATTTTTTGATGTTTCTTAATTGGATTAACTTTTTATATTTGAACAATTTGAATATCTTGAATTTGATAGGTCAAAGTATAAAGAACGCTTTCAATTGTAATGATATCATCTGCTTTAACATATAATTCATCTACAATTCCTGGTTACTTATTAAAGATCTCAATTATTTTATTTTAAGCACTAATTTTCATAACATACTAAAAGGACCCTAAACATTCTTTTTCTTCTTAAAATCAGTTTAAGAGGATTACTAATGCATATTTCTATAATTTTGGCAACAATGCAGCGAAAAGGTATATCTAAAAGGCTTTTGAGTGTCACATCTTAGGCCTTTTTATTTGAAGTGAAAGCTATCTACTCTAGCATACAATTAATATTTGGGATAATAATTTATTATATCTAGTTCTATTTTAAGAAGTCATAATAATTTAAATGATTTTATAAGATTGATTGATAAAGTCTATAAACAAATTTGACAGTATTAATTTATGATATAAACTTTATACAAAGTCAGAGTTAAGAATAAACTTATTGAAAAGAATCTTAAAATCAATTAGTGTTTAAATAAATAAATGATATTGTAATGTCAAGTATTTAAAACTGAAAAGCCATCAACAAGATTATAGGATATTTTATCAAAAGTCTTTTTAATTTCTTCATGTATTTTAGATAGTATATTATTATTTTCTTTAGTCAATTCAAACATTTCTGCTTTTTGATCCATTATCATATCATCTTCAAACAAGGCATATTATTTATATTTGAATAATAGATCAATAGGCAAATCATCTTGTTAAAGATTAAAGATTGCAATTTAATTTAAACATTAAACATGATTGAGTAATTTTACTAATTCTCTATTTTGAGACAATAGATCTCCTTTCATTTTGGATAATATTCTAACATAAAATTCTTCCAAAGATTTGATTTCATCTTAAATCTTCACTATATGCAAAATGAATATGGATACCTTGGAAAATTAAGTAATTTTTGAATTCTTATCAGCCAATTCATTTTCTAAAAGTTTGATTTACTTTTTGTAATCTTATTTATCTATGTTGGATTACTTATCAATTTTTTATTAGAGCTGTTAGTTATAAGTAGTCAACTATTAAATAGTCAACTTTAATTTCTTTATCACAATATCCTTTTATTGAATTTGATCCTACTGTAATTGGATTTGCTTTTTGTAAATCAAATTTTCTTGCTAAGTCTTGTAGCATAAAGTACCTACAAGGAAACATTCAGATTTTGTATGTCTAAAACTTGGAGTTCTTGCATCTATTGTTCTTGAATATAATGCATTTTATTCTAGAAATCACTAACTGGAGAAGCAAAGCTTCCAATCTTGGAGGAAACCTTTTAGAATTCTTCTTTAAAAGATGTACAAGCCTATGTGGTTTGTTTACCATCAAGGGTTCTGTAAGTCTAAATTTTGTTTTCCGACTATAAGGTGATAGTACGTTAGTTAGCTTTAGGAGTTCTAAACCACTAATCATTGAAGTCTTTATTAGCACTCTTAGTGGAGGAACATTTGGAATCATATTGAATTTCTGTTTGCTTCATTTTCAAGTTGAATAAGTTGTTAATAAATTAATTTGTCAATTCAAATGTAAAATAACCCTCAATAATAATAATATATAAATAGTATAATATCTCTCCAAAATAAAAGGCAATCCTACAAATAATCCTCTAATATACAACATTTAAAGTCTAACCATACTACTCAGCTCCTCAATTTAATAATTCTATGAGGATCGCATTTATTTAATAGTTTTACAGTTCATTAACTCTAATTGTGATATTAATCATGTTTCAAGAGATCTATCTTATATATATATATAAAAATGAATCCATAAAAAAAAGAATCAAGAATTGAACAGAATAATTCTAAATACTTAAAAATCAAATATTATATTAAATACATTTAAGAAAAGTCTATTTAATATAATCAATATTATAAACAAATCTAATAAAAACAATACTCTTTTATTACAAATCACTCAAAAACACAAATTTTCTCATTTTAACAAAGTAACTAAATAACAGACAAAAGAATGATTTGATACATATGGAAACATGTTTATTAATATCCGTTAAAAATATTAATAATGAATTCAAGTTAGAGACAACCAAGAAGTCGTATTTTTGATGCTGATTCATAAAGACCATCTGATAGATCTAATACACCTACAAGAGCATTATCTCCACTTCAACCCTCTTAACATGTTTAACAGTAATAATAACAATAACCTATGTCAACCTTTCAACCTTAAAAGTTAAAACATATTCTATATAATGCATAACAAAGTACTCCTATTGTTTGTTGCCATTATCATCCAGATCAATTCATTTAAAACTTTTGCAAAAACCCGTACACATTTTAAATAATCAAAATAGTGATTGTTTATTACCACTATGTCCTATGTGTGTTACTATTCATTAAGATGATCATTTAGGATAAGATTATGCTCCCCATTTCGATTTACTTGGTTATTGTCTTGGTGAACAATATAATAAGATAGTTGACATTTGCAATCTATTAGGAGAAGATATTGAAGATGTAGTAGAATTAAAGAATATTGTTAAAAATCATAGAGAAGTTTAGAAAAAGAAATTCTTAGAAGCAAAAGAACAATTCTATAAAGCTATTGATACTTTTATGTAAAATCTAGAAAATAATCTAAATTCTCAATCTATCAAACAGACTGATTAATTACTCAACGAAATAAATCAATTTCATAGATTGTCCTATGATAGATGGGATAACATGCAAGGGAGATTGTAGAAGCTAAATTCTGAGAAGTGTCTAAAAACACTCATTAAATCATATAGATAAAGTAGACCAGAAGATGTATATTAACGTTAACATGAAATGACTATCTCCTTTGTAGATTAAGTCAAGAATGAATTAGATTAAGTAGAAGTACGACCATCTTAGTTATAAATTATTCTAGATTAATTACAATCCTATATATTAATCACTAAAGAATAAACTAAATAACTTTCACCAATTAAACCACAATAATAATAATAACAAATCATTAGAAGAATAGTTCATGAGAGACCAAATAGTCAGTAACATCTTCATAATTCTAACTCTCCAATACCAACCAGGGTTCTTCAAGGATTCCCTATACTATAAAAATACAACCCAGTCACTGCCATTGAAACTATGACTATGCCTTAGTTACCCTAAATACCTACAGGATTTCCTTAAATTATGCCATTCCCAAATCAGCAATTCAACTTCCAACCATAATATACTTAATCTACAATGTTACCTAACTCATAATATATACCCTAACCACTTCTTAATATGCACTTACCTTTCCAAACCCAATAACCATATCAAAATCCCCCATAGTTACTTAAACAAACATAATTACAATAACCACTATAACAATTTGTCTAACCACTTTAGTCCTCAGCAATGCCTCCAATGTAATAATAAAATCAAGTACTTGCCTAAATCAATCTTAATCAATAAGAGAAACCTGGAGAAGTAATTGATTTAAAGAATAACAAAAATCCACTAAGAATGGCTGAATAATTTCACAATAAATTGTTTAATTCTGCTGAATGATTTAATAAATATCGTTTGATATTAATCTATCAAATAATTTTTTTTAAATTACATCTCTAAAAAGTTTATTACTAATCTTAATAAGCACATTAAAATGAAGTGTTTTTATTAAGATATGTATACAATTAAATTATTAAATTAATAATCTTTTATTTTTCAATAAAATGCACAAATTTAAGCTATAATTTCTCAATTAAGATGTAGAACGGAATTACATTCAAGAGCACTAATTTCCCAAAAGAAAATTTTACTTAAAGGTTTGCACAATAGGAACATAAGTTTTATTAATTTTCAAGTTGATTTTTTCACTTGTCGAAGAAAATTATTCAATTACTTACCCTTTACTCGTTACTTGGGGTATTACAATTCCATTTCTTTTAATTCCAACAAAAACTGATATTTAAATACGATTTACCATCATCGCCCTCAATATAATTTACATTGCTTATTTTTTATTTTTTGATCCATCCGAAGAAGCCTAAATAATGTATTTTAAAGGTGCTAGTCAAATGACAGCAAATATAGTCAATATTTTGGTACTGGAATTTATAGATTCATCTATCTTATGTATTGCATTGCTGGCAATGAGAATTGCTCATCTTATTATGTACAGTACAAAAGTTGAACTAACTTCAATTATGTTTGGAATTTGTGTTTAAGTGCTTTTAATATTAATGATGTATATTTACCATAAGGCCTTGAGGTCTTAGTACCTTTTGACAAAAACTGATTAAAGATGGGAAAAAATATTAAGATAAATTATCCATGATCAAAAATTCATTCTAATAAATTTTGATAAAGAAAAAATTAAATTTATAAGTACAACCTCTACATTTTCAAAAAAAATATAATCTTAAGAAGAAGTAATAAGTTTTATTAGAAATTCAAAAATTAAAGATTCTACTTTTGAATAGTATATTTACAAATACATGAATAATTTTTAATAAAATTGTATAGACAGCTTAAACAATATTATTATGGTTACATATCAGCGGTAATTAATGAAATTAAATTTGTCAATATTTTTTGGAAATCAACCAACTATATTAATTTAAAAATACATCCCTCAACAAGAATCAAATATAAAATATTATCAAAACAAATCTAAATTGTATCTAAATATGATCATTTCTCTCATAAAAATTATTAAAAAAAATAAAAAGTTTAATTCTATAAAATTTCATTTAATTGCTAAAAAAATTTTCTTAAAAAATCTAATTTAAACAATTTTAAATCACAATTTTTCATCCTAAATGATTAGCTTTAATACACTATTAAGCAAAGTTTCCATCCTCAATAATAAAAAAAACTAAATATAATTGCAGTGTTAAGACTTGTAATTCACAACCATTCCAAAGATATTTTAATTATTTTTAGTTTTATTTATTGAATGTTAGCATAATGAAATACTTCTCATTAAAGAGATTAAAAGTGATAACAAATTAATTACTATCAAATTTGGTGGTGCCTTAAACATCTAAAAATTGAAAACATATGTATCTAAATTAGAGTATTATTTCCATTTGATTTTTCAAAATATCAAATTTAATGATAATTGTACTGTTTATAATTATAAAAAGATGTGAAAGTTCAATTAAATTAAGAAATATTTGTACCATTTAAGAATTTATCCTCAATAAACACATAAGATGACATACTATTTCAATGATTATATTTTTTGAAATGTAATAAAAACTTATTAGAATATAATTAATATATCTTATTGTTTTAGTTTAACATACTTTCATCTTCTAAATAATATTACTTTAAATAATTAATTATATTCATGAAATGCTTAAAATTAAATAGGATTTATGTATTCCAATTCTAAATTTCTTATAAAAATTAATATCACAACTTTAGAATAAATTTGCTACAAGACAGATTTATTATGTAGGGGAATTATTAATCCTAAAGTTATAGCTAATTGAAACTTGATGATAAATTGATTTTAAAAGATACTTTTTAATGATTTCTTAATTTTAATTATGATTATACAATAACATTTTATTAACAAATTTAATAATAAATATTAAAAGGTATTTAATGGCTACCACTAGAAATTAAAAGCGCACAAAAACATATACTTATGTGAGAAATGTAGATGAAAATCAAAGAAGCTTAAGAACATAATCTAAGCTAGATATTTTGGAAAGTGATTATTATGATTCACCAAACAAATTGGCGGAAGAAGAACTCTCTGATGCATCTGCAAATAGAAAGAAAAGCAAGATGTTGAGAATTGCTAAGAAGAAATAGAATAATACACTAAGAAAAAATGTAAACTTAAAGAAGATGCTAAAAAATACGCCATTGGATTCTGAGTTCCTGAATTTCTAGAATATAACTCCGAAAGCAAAACCGTAGTAGACTAAATAGTGTAGTATATGCAGATCCTAAGCCAAATATACATGTCCTAGATGTTTAGAAAGATATTGTAGTTTGGATTGTCACTAAACTCATAAAGAAATACAATGCTTGCGAATGGATTATTGATTTAATAATTATTATATAAAGAACTTAAATATAATATATAAAAATGTTAAACTAACATAATATGCAAAGCAGTCGAAAGAATATTGGAAACAATTCAAGTTAATAATTATAAAAATTCTAAGAAAATGGACTTTATTAATTTATACTGAGTAAAAACAGAGCCAAAGAAAAGATGGTAAAAAAATAAAAATAAATCGCTCCTTTAAGGCAAATACGTCCTTCTACTGCTTTTGTTGAATCTAAGGGAAAATAGAAGTACCATATGAATTTTGGGTTGTAATTGGAAAGTTTCAGCACTTTATAACCAAAGCTATAAAATTTTGAGGATCTTCAGAAAAATAACTCCTAGCACTAAGCATCATCTACTCCTCATTAGAAAATTTTTGTAAATGATCAGAAGATATTGAGGGCAATGTCTGCATTGAGAAAGATAAAAAATTAAAGGGCTTTTCGACCTTGTCCGTTTACTTTGGGTTTTAATATAGAGTAATGTTCCATTAAACCAAAGACAATAAAATAAAGATCAATAAGTCAATTACAGTAAATAAAAAGTTTAAATCGAACGGAGATCATGAAATATAAAAGACATGAATCTCCTTAGACAATTTAAAAACCAAGTTTGTAAAGTTAATTTACAAAATGGGAGTAATATGATGATAGCAATTTATTTGATCTAAATTTCTTGAACAATAATCTCTTCAAATACGAACTTTAATGACATATTTTTACGCTATTTTGAAATTTAAATCTGTGTTTAATTAGTGTGCTTGTTTATATCGATTTGAAATTTTTTAATAAATAAAAATCTTTTTTTCTCTTTCATAATGGGTGCATATAAATATTTACAAGAGCTTTGGAAAAAGAAATAATCTGATGTCCTCAGTTTCATTATGAGAATCAGAACATGGGAATACAGATAATTGCCTGTCATTCATAGAGCAACAAGACCCAGCAGACCAGATAAAGCCAGAAGATTAGGTTACAAGGCCAAATAAGGTTAGATTTTAAAATGATCTTTTAAAGGTTATGTGATTTACAGAGTCAGAGTCAGAAGAGGCGGAAGAAAATTGTTGATCAGAAAGGGTCTTGTTAAGGGTAAACCCAAGAGTCAAGGAGTTAATCAATTGAAGCCCACCAGAAATCTCAGATCAGTTGCTGAAGAGAGAGTTGGTAGAAAAATTGGAGCATTGAGAGTTTTGAATTCATATTGGGTGGCTCAAGATGGAACATATAAATATTATGAGGTCATCACAGTTGATCCATTCCATCCAGCTATAAGAGGAGATTCAAGAATCAATTGGATTACCTAACCTGTTCACAAACATAGAGAATTAAGAGGTATAGTCTGCAATTTCTATAATTTTAGGCTTAACATCTGCTGGCAGAAAGAGCAGAGGTCTCAGAGTAAAGGGTCACAGAAACAACCAAACAAGACCATCAAGAAGAGCCAATTACGCTAGAAGAAACAGAATTTCCCTCAGAAGGTTCAGATGATGATATATTTTGCATATACTCAAGTACAATTAAAAACAACAAAATCATCCCCTAATTTATTTTATCATTTTTGAAAATATTAGAAAAATAATTTATTTATGAACCAGATTTTCTATCCTCTGACTTAAGTATATAGAACATCAACCAGACAAATTAATAAAGTGATATACTATAGTAATCCTTTGCCAGAAATAAAACTAAAATCTAACGATCTAAAATAATCTATATTTGATTGGTATTACTCTCTCTAATTACAAGGTTGAGATAATTAAATTAGGAATAATTAGACGAAGTGCTCTCTTTTACATCTTATTTTAGAGTTTATTCATATCTTAAGATGTTCAAGATAGATCAAAATGGGGTGCATGAATATTAAGAATTATTATGTAGTCCTTTTGAAGTTAATGTTACATAAGAACTCACTAGATATTATTCTATTTAAAATTGTAAGCGTTTAAATAAGATTGATCTAAATGCTCATAAGGTATTTCATAAATCTCAATAAATTAAAGTACATCCTTGAACACATTTATGTGTCTGATTATGAATGGTTATTTGATACCATTACATTAAGAGGGGATGTTGAACAAATTATAAAATCATTTGAAGAAATATCGAATGGTAAAATATTTACAAGTTTGGGAGAATTAGAATCTCATGAAGATGAAGGATATTTTGAAATTAATCTCAAAAAACAAAAGGTATATTAAACATTGTCTGAATTATTGGTTGAAGAATTTCAAATTGCTATCTTATTAAAGTATTCAATCAAATATATTTTATAGATATCGTTAATTTTATGAAGGGAATAATTACACATATAATAAGAATTTATTAAATTTGAATCTTGTGAGATTTAATTATCTATCCTTGAACTTAAATTAAGCTTTTCTTGAATTTAAATAATTATTTGCTTAGCAATCTAATTAGAAATAATTCATTAATGAAATTAACCTAATTTAATCTTGGAATGAGTATATCAAATAAAATCCATTGTAATACTAATCTCTTTGCTAAGAAGTTTAATACTATTTTAATCAACCAAAAGAATTATTTTCGGTACCTCTCAAGTAAGTTCTTAATGAATATGTTCTATTTTGTAAATTTTTGATTTCTAGAACATTGCTCAAAGAATTTCCATTAATCTAAGCATCTGAAATCAAAAATATCAAACCAAAATAGGATAAATAAACACACCAGTAATTGAAACAACTTAAGAATTTATTCAAAAACTCTTAAAAATCTAATATATTACCTGAGGATGATCAAAGATTGTTTAGCACAAGCAATGAGGAAATAGAAAATATTTTTTATGAATTCACTACTTCATTTATGAAGAAATTAATGGAAGAAACATTTATAGAATTAGAAAACCAGAAGAAATTCAAAAAATAACAATAGAAAAAAGTTAAAAATCAAAAAAAATAATATATGAGTGAATGTACATCAAATTGCACAGAATATTAATAGTTATAACAACAACAAGAGATCCAATTTGAAGATGAAGAATGGATTAATGATACATAATCAAAGAATAAAAAAAAAAAATAAAGAAGAAAAGAGTAATTATTATCATTTTATCTTAGAAATTAAGAAAAGAAGAAACTTAAAAAACTACCTGAAATTTAGTAGGTAGAGCCAAATTAAAGTGTTTAAACTTAACAATTTGAAACCTCAGTAAAAGTAGAAAACTAAAAATAAGTATAAGAATAAGAATAAGTGTAAGAGACATTTCTATGTACTTCAACTTCTACTCATGATGATGACGGAGAATTCATTGAAGTGACGAAAAAGAAATTTCATGGGAAAAAAAGAAAATAAAACAACAAAAAAGATAAAGAATAAAGAGAGGAGCAAGTTAAAAAATAAGTAATTTTAATAAAGAAATCTAATTCTACATAACAAAATTATTTATCTGATGATTACAAAATGGGAAATTCAACTCCAACAAAAATTGTTTCTTAGAAAAAAGAATTAGAGAATACTCCTCAGAAACCTGGTTTAGTAAAAAGTTTGAGTAAAGAATAAAAAACATACAAATACAATTTGGATAAAGATACTCTTAACAATATATATTAAAATATTTTGGTACATAAAATATCAAGAGATATTTAATCAATATATTAAAAAGAATAGGATAATCTATTAAAATTTAGAACAGCAAGAGAGGTAGCAATATTAAGAGTATAACACATTATTAAAGCTAATTTCTTCTAATTTTAAGTTGAACCAGTAATTTATGGTTCTTCAAGATCAGGCCTGGCCTTGCATGATAGTGATGTTGATATGGTTGTTTTTGGGTTACCTGTGTTTACAAAATCATAACTTTTTGAACCTATGAGAAAACTGTTGGAAGTTTTCTCCTAAATGAAATGGGCTATTAGTTACAAGTATTTTATCTTTTTTCACTCTTTTTAGACACATATTTCAAGCCAGTATACCTTTGATTAAAATAACTATTGACCCTTCTATTGGATTTTTAGAATTTGTAGGTAAACCACTCTATTATGTGATGAATCATAGAAATATTGAGTAATTAAATCTAAAATTGGGAGAAGAATGTATATAATTATTTTTAAGTAAAGCTTAAAATATCTAAATTGACATCACTTTTGAATTATAATAACCATACCCCATGTATGGATATTAGGGATATCATATTGGACTTCTCTCAACAGATTATCAACGTTAAGTTGGAATTTCAGTAAAAGGATTCACAGAGGTAGCCATAGTGTTGAAGAAAATCTTAAAGTAGAAAGGGTTGAATGACTCTTACACTGGAGGAGTGAGTTCATTTTGCTTGACGATTATGTTAGCTGCCATAGGTGAGAATGTTTCTATGGGAGATAAATTATTGTAATTCTTGTAAAGATATGGATGGAATTTTGATCCTGAATAATAATACATTTCATTAAATTCTGATGAGACTTTTATGCCTATTTAAGAATAAGGAGATATATTACCTTTAAATATCATTTCACCTATTAATGAAGAGAAAATTCAGATTTATGTCTCAAAGATATAAGAAATTTTATAAGTCTTTAAAGAACTTTATTTGGAATTGAAGGAAAATATGAATCAAATAATAATAAGTCTGCAAAAGAAGTTAGATTAAAAGGAATTATTATAATTACATTAAACAAATATAGAGAAGCTTGTTGATCTGATCTAATGGCAGAATCCAAATCTTCTTGATAGTCAATTCTGATATTTATTTATATATTTTGTTTATAAATGAATCTAACTATAATATGGATATATCTAGGATAAAAATTAGAAAAAAATAGTTTTATTATTAATTTTTCAGTTATTCATTTAATTCTGATTAATTTAATTTGAAATCTTCTTTATTTAAATTCTGCTTTTCTTCTTTCCAATTCCTTGAAGTAAGGTAGTAAAGGGGCAGTATTCTTTATGAGTGTGAAGCCATTTACAATATTATTAAGTTAATTATTGATAATAAGATTGATTAGACTTTCTAATTTTTGTTATTTGATTCTTTGCATGAGATCTGATTAAGCATTGTTTTTTTAATTTGTTAGAGGAGTAAAACATTAAAATTAAGAGACTGTTTTATTGAGTAGTGGGGTTGAGGTATTATTATTATTGGTTGATTTCGAATGATTATGATTTCTTTTTTAAGTGCTTGCTAATTATGATGAGTGTTGAACCATTGTAATTTTTTATTAAGTTCTTTGACATTCTTGACTGACAGTTTTAACTTTTTATTTAATATCATTTATATCAACTATTGATGTAAAGATCTCTGGATTTCTTTTAACTATGAGAGAAGATTCAGGTTATCTTCTTCTTTGAATTGGTGTCCTATTAGCTTGAATGATTGATTATATTTACTTTATCTTAAACTTAGTAAATCATAGAGTTTAGTTTTAGCAGATGTATATTATTCAAATTTGTATTGATCATAATAGTGAATGGTTTTCTGTTTTTTTGGATAATTGATTGGTTAGGGAATTGATTTAATTTCGAGGGCTGATTTTGATTGGATTGTTACAGGTATTTATGGTCTATGATAAAAGGTGAAATCTTTATTCAAAAAATAATTTCCATTTTGAAGCTTCGATTTCATATTTAATTAATAACGTAATTTTGTTTTAATTTGTTTAATTATTAGTTTTTGAAGTACTCTTTAAAAGGAAAAAAAGAAATGGATGAATTATTGATGTTCTCAGCTTAGAACAAACTAACATTTGCTTATAATAGAAACACGTTGCAAGTTTAGACGGAATTAAAAATTAAAAATATCTCATAGAATATATTAGAAATTTAAATAGAATTGTCCAATCCTCAGAATTATAAAATATATCCAAACAATTTTTACATCTAAAAACAAGAAACTAAAGTTGTAGAGATAATCTAACTAAATTATGTAGATAAAAGATATAATTTTAATATAGGTTCCTATGAGATTAGATGAAAGAGCAAAAATTATGTACAGAACAATTATAGAGAATTCTACAACTTCTAGAAAAAACACATAAACAATTTATCATTTTTACAAATACTTTTTTTTTGAATTATCTTGTCATAAATAGTCTTCATTCATTGATAATAACAGCAGAATAACATAAGTGAGGTAACAGGAATAAAGACAACATTAGATTGGAATTGAAATGAAAGAATCCTTAAATTACTGTTAATTAGTAACTATAACAGTGTCTATTATTGTAATTATAATTGCAGTGTTTAATTGGATTTATATGAAAATAATAAAGAATGATTAATGATTTAATTTTAATCTTGGTTTAAATAAAAATTATTATAAATGTTTTTGGGATTGAGAAAGGTGAGATTCAACTTTGGGGCAGTTTTAGAGTAATATCAACATTTGGTAAGACAAGAAGAGATAGCTAGAGATGAGAGGTAAGTGAATACGGTATGATAAATAATTAAGGTTAAAAGATTGTCTAATTTGATAGTGTCAATGATCAATTGGTCTAAACACACCAACAATGGTTATAATACTCAAAATTCTTAGATGATTTTATTAAAAGAAATCATACAACCTAACAAAGTTAAGTTTAATAACCATCTGCAAAGTAGTCATCATTCTTTAGCTCTTTGTTTGGAGGATCTCAAACTGTTAGTATTAGTGAGACTAAACTTTAATCAACTCAAGAAGACCATAATCGTCCATATGTATAATAGATTTAAGGGTTGTATGTTTTTGGGTCACCAGGATGTGGGAAGACTTATATCATGGATTTATTTTATGAATAATGTTAAATTCCCTAAAAGAAACGAATCCACTTCAATGAGTTTATGCTTGACATTCAAAAAGATTTACACAAGTGTTCTAGTAAAGAGGATCCTGTGACTAAGGTTGGTACTGCAAAAGCTAAAGAAATAAGATTATTATGTTTAGACGAGTTCTAAGTTACAGATATTGGAGATGCTTTAATATTAAAGAGATTATTTGAAACAATGATTAATAACCATGTGATTTTGGTTGCAACATCCAATAGACCTCCAGAAGACTTGTATAAGGGAGGATTGTAAAGGCATCTATTTTTACCATTTATTCCATTTTTAAAGCAATCATGTGTTATTCATAATATGGACTCATAAGTTGATTATAGATACTCATATGTATGAATATTCTATATTTTCAATAGTCTGAAGCTTAAACTGAAAGATTATTAACATTTACTAGTCCTCTGGATGATAGTGCTGAATAGACAATGAAAGCAATTTTTAAAAGATTAAGTAAAACAGATAAATTGTAAAATTTGTGTATTTATATATATATTAGTTATGAAAAGGAAATAGAAGTTATAGAAGGAAGGAATTTTAAGATAAAAAGATAAGCCAATGGAGTAGCATTATTTGATTATGAAGAATTATGTGAGGATGTAGTAGGAGCGTCAGATTTCATTGCCTTATGTAGAAATTATCATACTATTTGTCTAAAGGGAGTCAAACAGATCAGTATGAATAATCGAAATGCTGCTAGAAGATTTATATTATTAATTGATGAAATGTACAATCATAAAACTAAATTGTATTGTTCTGCTGAAAGAGATTTAATGAATCTCTTTATTGTAAAAAATAAAGGAGATTAATATGATGAAGAGTTTGCTCTTGAAAGATGTAGATCTAGATTAAAGGAAATGTAATCCAAAGAATATCTAGAGACTCCATCATATTATGATTAATAAAAATAATGATTAATTTTTAAGTATATATATATATGAATATATATTTATATATATTATCAAATATTCATTCTATTATTATTAATTGTTATTAATTCCGAAGAGATTATTTCATATTATTTTAACCTTTTATTGATTCGAATGTAACTTTTTTAAAAATAGATGATTTCATTGATTTATATCTACTACTATTCTCTCCATTACTGCTTTCACTGCATACAGATTTACTCTTTAAAATACTTTTTGGTTAAGAAGTTGTCAGTAAAATATGATTTGTATTCCTATACATCTATCCTAATTTATCGTCATTTAATGAATATATATTCAGTTATTTGAGACTTAATTTTTCTTAGATTGGATCCTTAAATTAATCAAATTAATGGACCTAATGATTAGATCTTTATACTATTCTAATTGGTTGATAATCTAAAGAAAAGCCAAATTATTTTTCTTAAGAATTGCTCATTCCTTTTTTTGATTTATTATATGTTGAACTTTTGCATACAGATCTTTGAGACCTTTTTGATTATGTTTCTAATAATTAAATTTATTAATTCTTATTCAAAATTGGAGATTAAGATTGACTTTTTACAGAATATAAAGATCCTTTTTTACATTTTTTCTTTCTTTTCTTATCTCTTCCCAATAGTGTATCAAAATTTTAATTTACACATTGGTCATTTCTTATTTATTCTTCATTTGAATCTTAAAATTAAAGATCACTCAATTTCCTTTTACACTCATATTTACTTGTTGAAAAAATAGTTTCATGACATGCTTTGAATTTATACTCACTAGAACTAGATTGAATCTCCATTATCCTTTTAAAGACTGAAGTACTAATTTCTGTTTAATAAGTATCATAATCTTATTATTTAAACTTTGGTTTCATTATTCTGCAATCCAAATCCAACGATTATTCATCACTCCTTATAGAAAGGGAATCTTCCCTAGTTTACATTTTTTAATTATCGTAGTATATAAAAACTATAAAATACAATAAATTATTTTCAATTATTGTTATAAGAAAAGCAAAAGTTCCTATTGGGAACACTAAAATAACTATTAAATTGTATTTTCTATTGGTTTTCGAATTTCTTGTATTTTTTTACATTATCTTCTATATTTAACTACTGTTTATGTTATAAATGTGATATTGTTCTAAATCCCTTAATTTAATGATCTCTAGTAAAACTATTATTTGAGATAAAAAGTTTGGCATATGGAAGAGATTTACTACAAACAAGATAACTACTAATGTTAGATTGATTTTTAGTGTTCCTTCCTTTTTTTTATATTTCCATTTAATCTATAGATTACAAGGCCTGCTTAGTTTTGCTGTATAATTATTTTATTTTCCATTCCAAATCGTTTTCTTCTTCTGATGAAATATCTGCAGAAGAGGTTATTCTAAAATGGATTGGATTTTCAACATCAACCTCATTTGGGTATTAGAGACTGAAAGAGAAATCTAACAAATTATTTTGCTACATTATCCAAAATTTAATAAATTATTTCAATAATGTAAATAAAAATTAATTATACTACCCATTCTTATAAATTAACAAATTTTTGAGTAATTATTTTCATAAATTTTACAATAATATTTCTTCAATCAATTATTCTGCTGTTTTAAATGTACCCTATTCCTCAACAAACTTAGTAATATATTTTTCACCTTTTTATGGGAAGATTTATAATAATTTATCAACTTTCTCTTATTATGGTGTTAATTAATTATTTGATGGAGCCTTGACTTTTATTGAAATTTGACCATTAACTAAACATAATTTACCATTTTCATTTTCTACATATATCTATTGTTTAGGATTAATGATTTACTTCAAAAATATAACGATATTGTTCATTCATTATAAAATGTTGGGCAACATATGGAATTGAAATTTTAATTGATGCAACACTACCTGGAAGAAGATCTTTAAATCTTTAAATGATATTTAATCCCTAATTTGTTATATATGGATTAATCCAATTCTTAGTACCAATATTTTTAAGTTACAAACTAAGATTAATGTTCTTATTTGGAATGGCAACAAAATTAGGAATTTTAGTTATCATTTAAACCTTATAATCAGATGGATCAATTTTATCATCTATTGTTATTATGCCTAATTCTTTTAACTTTTAATCAATAATTTCATCTATAAGTTATTTTAGTTATTCATTATTTCTAAAATCGATTTTATTGGTATTTTAAGCATTATCAATCTATTAAACCTTCACTTAAGTTCTAGTATAAATTATTAAATGTAATTACCCAACATTGCCTAATAATGGTGTATATTATTAACACTAATCTTATTGATTAGGTTAGATAAAGGTTGAAGCATCTTGATTCTTTTTTTCTGTTGTTACAATACTTTGATTTAATAAATTCCAAGAATCTTTTAAAATCTCTTGATAATTCAGAGTTTCTGTCACTAATAATTTAATGGAAGGCCATCCTTGTTAATCATAATTTAGTTTTAACAATTAAAAGTTAACATCTGAATCGATTTCTTTGACTACTTCAGGATTTTCTTATATTGTATTTTTAAAAATATACATGGATTAATGATAGCAAATAGATATATGTTTTTCAGTTATTTGTAAGTATTCTTGATAGTATCAATTAGATTATAGAAATTAGTAACACTAGGTGGCACTTTGTGTATTTTCTTCAGATAAACATACTTAATATTAAACATTTAATTTATTAATATTATATGAATTATATATTCTCACTTTCTTAATAGATATAAATTCTAATTAAATATTAATCTTATTTTATAAGAATAAATACATATTTTTATCTAATCATTATCATGATGATGAATTTATAGAAAATTTAATTTAATTGTGAAATTAAGATAACTACGAAAATTTTGGAGATAAATAATACAGTTTGAATTTATATAGGAAAAATTGAAAATAATAAATAAAACAACAAAGGTTGAATTGGGGTAGTAAAAAGAAAAGCATAATCTTTATGTTTTCTGATAAAAAGTCTAATAAAAAAATTGTGAAAACAAAATTATCTTTAGAGCTTATATATATACATTGTATATGAATTATAAAATTTACCTTATTTGTTCAAAAATAAGAGTTATAATCATAATTTAAAATAGTTCAGAATTTATTGATTAGTTAAATCAAATAACTGTAAGTAAATTCAATAGAATAAATTTAGTTAAATAAATAAATATACAATTCACTCTTGATGAATTATTATATATTCTTCTAAGAATTGTCTAGCTTAACACTTTAATTTCTATTTCTTCTTATAATCTGATTAATATCTACTTTATCTATTTTATGATCCAGATAAGGCAGGCATAAAAGTTTAGTTTTATTATGGTAATATTGCATTTGTTTATGATTATGAAACAATATTGTAGAAATGCTGATATGATGTTTTTAAGTAAGGATTTGGTGTCTAATTTGTATGTCTTTTGTAATGAGCTTCTCTAACATAATGATCATTTTCTAATTAAGAACTGCATGCTCTAAAATGTTTATTATAAGTAGTCTTCTAAGACATTGGTAAGTTTACAGAATGATCTACTTCAATAGGTTTTAGCATTGGAGTGATATCTAAAATAACTTTTAATATGTACTATTTGGTTATTATTTGTAATTTGCTCTATAAGATGTCATCTCAACAACAGGTGAATCATTTCTCCATTCTTATGGTGTGGGTTTGAAATTTTCAGTCTTCTAAATGCTAAATGATTGAAAATTTCTTTAGTAAGTAGATGATCTGAAAACTTGTTCAAAATTAGACTAGTATTCTACCTTTTAAACTGGTTTTGGAGGGGAAGAATATTTCCACATATATTCTCTTTTATAATTTGACAGTAAAAATTTTGGATAATCATAAGGTTGTTAGATAACTTAACATTTGCATTAACCACACAAACAATCAGCACATACACATGTTCCATCAAGATGAGAATAATTTCTAGATTTTTGCATTCTGACTTCTTTGATTCTTTATTCAATGGTACTTGTTGATCTTGGTTTTGACATAAATTTAGAATAATTTTTATTAAAAATTATTAACCTCAATAATTAAATGAGATAATCAAAGTACTTTGACAATAAATTTCAATGTTAATTGAAGTGCTTCAATTTATATTAATATAAGTATCTTACTATTCTTCAATTAATACAATAGATTAATTATATTTATTATTATTAATTATTTGATTAATTGATATATAGAAGTAATTAATACTTTGAAATTATTTATAAATAATATCATTATCAATGATAGGTCCAAAATAAGTATTTCTAATTCCCTTACAACATTATCAAAATCATGAAGATCAAAGTGTATAGTGTTTGGATGATTTTGAAGTTAAAATTTAATCCAAGGAAGAATTTTCTACCACTCATATTATCTAAACTTAAATTTCTCAAAAAAAAAGAGAAAAAATAGATAAAAAAGTTAAATTCAATCCAACCATCATTCGTTATAACTTCTGTGAAAGTGAACCAGCTATTACCATTTCTAAATAGATGAAGAAATTAATTTCAATGTAACCAAATTTAAAATGGATCAATCCTACCTTTTGAATATGAAACAAAAATGATTCCAATTATATTTCACTCTCTCTTAAATTAAAATTAATTAAAATTTTTATAATATATGACATTCTTACTTAGTTCAATCTTTTGTTATTGAAAATTGGATAAATGTATTAATAAATAATTTTCATATAAATAAATTAGTATTTCTAATTATTTTATGAATTCTAAATTTAACAAATGCTAATAATATATATATCACTTCACTATATTCAAGTTTGTGTTAAATTATTTATTTTTTTTTTATTTAATTTTATTCTAATATTTATAATTAAATTTGAAATGTCAATTGATAATTCAAATTTCTAGGATAAATAAGAAGATATATTATCAAGTGATTATTTATCTGAATTTTAATATAAAAAAAATTCAACCTCATAGAATGAAAATTTTAGTAGGAATTGTGAACTCAAGAAAAATAATATATAGAAATAATAAACACAAAGTGAATTCAAAAGTAAACCATAAAGGTAAAAAGAGACATAAATTTAACATTAAGAAAAAGATTTAAATTAATTCTATCCTTCTCAAAAATCATTTACAAATTCTTTTGAGGAATAAGAAAAATAGGAAATCTAGTTTCAATAAAATTAAACAATAATACTGGAGGAGTATTCATAAATTTGCAAGAATTCATAAGCTTGCAGGAATTCACAACTAAATATATAACCTGTTTTCAATATCAATATCTAAATTAGTAGAATTTATTATTAAACTCCAAAACCTTAATATAATACTTGGATATAATAGAATAGAATAAAGAAAGAATAAAAAGAATAAATGCCTATTCAATAAAATTAATCAAATATATTCCAACCATAAAGAAGGGAAATTATCAATACTATTTCAAGAAATCAAACACATAATTCAAGTTTTAATTCGGTAAATTCAAAGATGAGATCTAGTTTACCAAAAGTTTCATTATTTGAACATAGATTGGGAATGAAAGATGATCCTACATTAAAAGAAAAATAGGATATTTTAACAGATATTCATGAAATATTAAAATAATTAGCAATTAAATCCAATAGTAAGAAACATTCAATTTTGGAAGATTCTTTTTAATTGTGTTTATTTTATTTACCAAATATAAGAGAATTTGATAACAAAATAGCTTCATAATAATTTTATGAAAAGATGACACAGTTGTATTAAATAGAAAGAAATTTTTAAGCATTTGTAAGAAGGTATATTAAAAATAAATAAATAGATACTATCATTTATTAGTATTTTCTGATTGTTGGACTTTATAAAATTTATAAAAGATACATGAAATAATAATGAAAAGTGAAGAGATTTCACTATAATCATACCATATAAATTATAATATAAGAAATAAAACAATTGAATTTCCTGAATCAAATTTTATTAAAAAATAGCCTGAAAAACCGAAGGCAATTTAATAAATAATACAAAATTAATAAAATAAAAAAATTGTGTTGTCATGTAAACTATTTTAATATTAATAATTAGTAACAACAAAAGCACTATTTTAATATGTAAATCTTTCTGCACAAGAAATTGATGAAGATATTTAAGAGTTTGATGATGAATTGTAATTTGTTGAAATGATTCTGAAATTAATTCCTCTCGCTTTATGATAATATTTATTTATATATTTTAGTTGAAAAACTTCTTTATTTATAATTAAATCATTACTTTTAGATTAAAACAATTTATTTTTAAACTTTATCTTACAACTCTTACTACTTAAGATAATTAATAAAGTGACAATTAGAATCAATTCTAATAGATGAATGGCTATAAATTCTTTTTAAAATCAGATCATCTATATTGTATTGAATAAAATCAATATATAAACAATTAAACGGTGTTTATAATAAAATGATAATTGATGTAGTTGTATTAAATGTTTCTTAAATAAATATAAAATTCAAAAGATAACAATTTAAATATAACTTATAAGATTAAAAAAATAATCAATTCTATTGATATCATATATTATTTGATAATTGACTTGATATAATATTGACAATTTCAAAACTTATAAAGATAATGATGAGAATTATTAAGATTAAGTTTAATTATTGATTCAAATCTATTAATGCAAATTTATTTTGTTATTATTTCCTAATTATAAATTACCAATATGGTTACAATTTGATATATGTGCCAAACCTATTGAATGAATAGTAGTTTAATAATGATAGGTTGGATAATCACCCTTCTTTAACAAATTGATTCGACAATAAAGATAATCAGATGAGATAAAATTGAGTATTAATACATATGTGTAACTATACAATATCATAATTATAAATTTAAATTAGTTCTTCATCTAAAATAATAAATCACATAAGAATATGAATTGATATGTAAAATTCTTGTGAGTATCTAACACTTTAAAAAAATGAATTCTAATATATATTAAAAATTTCAATTTTTTAGTACAAAATAGAAAAAGATAATCAGTAATTCTTATTATTCTTTCTTCTTTTGAGAATACTTGAAGTATTAATTGACTTTAATTTTGGAACTGTGACAACTCTTTTTAAAATAGAATCGTAAAAGTGAAAATTAGTTTGTTCAATTGTTAATTCTGATGTGTCAAAATCCTCAAAGTTCAAAATATCATCTTCAACGAGTTTAATGATAGTTTTGATAGGAGAGTTTCTGCAAGTGTCTAAAGTAGATTCTCTACTCATTTAGAGAGATGATTTATAATGCGTAGATTCAGAGCATCCCATAAAAATTTAATAATTATTAATGTCATTATGATGATGCAGTATCTAATATTAATATTAATTATATTAAATTAATCAAAACAAAGTAAATCACTATCTCTATAACATGAGTTAACTTTACATACTTAAATTTTATTGTCCTCTAAGAGTGTAGAATTATTTTTTTTTATTATTCCTATGATATGATTTGATTAATTGTTTATTGATTATTACACAAATTTTACTGTAATTCTAAAATTTGTTAATTAATTATTATGAATTTATTGTAATCCTGATATTTACGTATGAGATGTTGTTCAAATAATAATATTTATTCATTTCTTAGTATCTATAATTGTATTCAAGAATATAATTATTTATAAGTTAATCCTTTAATTATTTTATTGAATTTTAAATAATCATTTTTTTATATTACTACTTTAAAAACAAAAATATATAACATTCAATATAATCTCAATTAGTAACCGTACACATCATTAAGTAATTATTATGCAAAACCTACACAATCTTGATAATCTTTGTCATTATACTAACTTAATTTTCTAATTAATTCAATAACAAAATCACTAGTAATAAATTCTTTGATTTTTTATTTCATATCAGGTAGATTTTAAAAGAAATGAGAACAATCAAATATACAACAAAGAGTTAATCTTACATATTCCTAAATTGATATTAAATATATTTACAATAGTAGGTTTTAATTTTAAGTTACACATTTCTTAACAAAATATGATAAACCATTGAACTGTATCACCCAATTCAAAAATAGGAGTTTTTGGATCACAATATGCATGTAATATACAGGTATAGAATGCAGTCATTGTCTCCTTTAATCTTTCAGCATAATCTTAATCTACACTTAATTTACTCTTAGTTAAATCTATACTAGCTGCAAAACCTAATTTAAGTATCTCTTTGAGATCATTCATAAATGGAGCAGACTTATCTTTCAAACCTAATATGATATCTGCAATTGCATTATAAACTTATATTTTTAATTCTCTATTAAAACTAACATTCTAATAAAAATCATATCATTTATAAATACCTTTATTAATCCAAAGAAATAATTTAAAATATTCATATAGGGGACAAACTCTTCCTCCATGGCTCTGGCAATATCAGATAAACAGAAAAGTGCAGTTTTAAAACTATCCATGTCTTCTGGTTCTGAAAGTGGTTTATTTAATTCAGAAATTATTTAAGTAGAATATTTTGATAATTTCTTTTTAAATGCATAAGCAATTCCAGAAAGTACATAAAAGTAATCATTCTTAACTCTAGAATCCACCTTTGATAGAGTTTTCATAATATCTTCAAATAGTTACTCAGGAGTAGTAGAATCATCTAATCTTACAACACATCCATGCATAGCACTCATTAATCCCATTTCAAGATGATATTTAATTTCTATAGGAACCTAATTACTACTTTCTAATAATTAAATTTATTGATAAAATTGTAATAAGTAATCATTACATAATTTAGTTTCAGTAACACTATAAATGATATTTAAGATTGCCATAAATGCAGTATCAATGAGTGCAATCTCTGAATTTTTAATATCTGATCTAACAGATGTACTAGCTAGATGTTAGAGAATTGTAAATTTCTCTCTTGTGAAAACACTATTCTAAAAATTAGTTAATCCTTCAGTTAAATAAACAAAGACCCAAACCAAATTTTGTACAATAGATACTTTATTAGATAATTAATCTAGAAGAGTAACAAGCATTTATTTAGCTTAATCATGTTCATGAAAGCATTATGGATAATTCTCAGCTATTCTACTTAAAGTTTGTGTAGTAGCTTTTTTTACTTTAAAGTTTTAATCAACAAGACAACCAAATATACTAGATAAAGCTGATTTAATTAATAAACCAATTTCTTCAGTTTAAACTTCAGCTAGAGCTCCAAATGCCATAACACTTGCTTTTCTGTATTCCCACTATTAATTAGTTATAGTATTTTATATAAAATTTTTAACAGCATCATATGTATCAGCACCAGCAAATTCAATTATATAGGCTAAACCTTTACTTGAGGAATTAGGAACAGATAATCCTTAATATTCATCATCTCCATCCGCATCATCTAATAATAGATTACGCATAAATGGAATAATAAATCCTTCATAATTTTTCTTAAAATATTTTATACAAAAATCAACAGCATTTGTTTCTGGTGTTTATTAATTAGTGTTTTCAGTAATTGTTTCTTTTATCTCTGCACAAATTGTATTCCATATTTCTATTGCTGCAATAGTGATTTCTCCTTAATTCTCAAAAGCAGATTAAGTAGTTTAAAATAAATCTTAAATGTAAACAGGTAAGAATGCAAACAACTATTTAACATAATCTATTAAACATTGTAGAGATCTAAGTTTAATCTCCTATATGTTTGACATAGCATTTTAAAGAATTAAATTTTTAACAAAAGTAAATATTTCCTACAATAGAATATTCTAAACTTACTTATTAAGTGAATAGATTATTCATAAAGTAAAGTGAATCTTATAATGCTTTGATTGCAGTGATTCTAATTTCTAGATTCTATTCATTTGTATCCATTCCAACACAAATTCCCATCAAAATCACTTTTGCATCTTATTCTGAAATACCTGAAGATTAATGATTTTTCTATTTATAATATATCATCTATATACCAATGATTCACATATATATCCCAAAGTCATTATAGCTGAAACCTTTACTAAAACATTACTATGTTTTGAATTGGTAGTCAATCTTGATATAAGATCTGGCCATTCTTAGCGTGGTAATTCAATAGCACAAATCTCACTTATAGTCTAATATATATAGAATTGATTTATTTACATTAGCAGCTGATCTTCTAATCTCATGTTCAGGATCTATTAATTAGTCCATGAACTTAAGTTTTACTTCATTTTTAGTGTTTTATGAACAAGATAACCACATGATCTAATTAGAAGGATGCTTTAATATATTAACTACAAAAACATTACAATTAAGCCAACTAATCGTTTTACTAAAGTACTGCATGCAATACGGAGACGATTCTGAATTGTGCGATTTGCAAATGCAGATGCACAATACACAAGAAATTCATCTGTATAGTCATCCTTATACTTCAGGAGTACTTATTCAGCTTATCCACGTTAATTGTTGCTATCAAAAAATGCACATTGAACTAAGTCTAAAAATTATTGTGGCTACATTTTGTGTTTAATTTTAAAATAAATAGTATATTTATATAAATTTTATATATTGTTAAAATCAACTGTCATTTTTAGAATCTCTTGACTAATTGTTCTTATTCTTAATCACTAAATTCTTCTTAATGATTTTGTACTATTAATATATCACTTATTGTGGTTGTTTATGTTTTCAAACTTTTATACTATTTTGTAAATAGGGTGGGTACTACTTTGATATCTTTCAATTTAACTAATTTGATAATTGAATTAAAAATGGAATTCAGATCAATTATGATTAACAAATTCAATAGTTCTACAATCTCATTTTGGAAAATTCTTTAATAATAATTTCTCTGTTTTAAATCATATTATATATAAGTCTATGACATAATAATCATATTGTGAAGAAACATTTTCAATCCATTTAATTTAGAATTAACAATATTTTTAATATTTATTTAGATGAAAATTTAAGTATAATTAAACATATTTTCAAGTGGTTTCTTACCTTAAATGAGCTCGAAAAATTATATTTTTGATATATATCTAAGATGAATAACGAGGTTTTGTATGGGCATTAAACATCAAAGTTAATGCTTTATGAAACCTAATTCTTTATTGTATTCAATATTTCTCTTTCAAATATATATGTATAAAAGTTTAAATGATATTTTTAGAAGTGTTGATATTCCAGTATATATATAATCTATATTTATGATGGGATAATATAACCAGAATTTAAAGAAATATTATAAAGAACTAGTAAATAAATATTGTTTTAAAAGGCAAATAGAACTTAATTTAGGCTTGAAATAGTATTAAACAACAATTTTTATTTTTAGTTAGAAACATTTATGTTTAATGGCAGTATAAATGAATTAACTTGATGTATTATAAACTTTAAATAAATGGAGAATGCTAGAGCGTTGATGTAGAAAAAGGATAAAATTCATTATAAATGATGTCAATGTTTTGGAAGGGATATGAATGAAAATTAGATAAGTTTAGAAGTAGTGATTGAATATTAGCTCAAAACAGTAAAAGGTTGCTATGAAATAATTTGGGATAATTGAATATATAATTCAATTTGCAATTGAGGATTTTTAAGGTGTGGCAGTTTTGTTTCGACACAGTTATTCTTATAGAGCATCTTTAACATCAGATTGAAGTTTAACTTACTTTCTAATAGTTTTTGTTTATCTATATTCATCTAGAATTAGATGAGCCTTAATGCGTTATTCCTTCTCTCTTTATTCTTTGTTAAAAGTTGATTCCATCATCATAGTTTTCTATTGGCTTACTTTTTCAGAGGTTATTGTGCATCCCATGTTTGTTTTAATTATTATATTTTATATAATTAATCATAGATATTTTATGTTACAGAATTAATAATTATTGTATAATTAGTTAGATCAGCTTCTTAATATTTAAATGATTAGTGATATATGTAATATAAGCATATTTATAATTGAATATAATTAACTTAATTAAATTCTTCAATGTGACTCTACCTGTCTTACTGGAGTGAGCTCTCGCCTATCCAATCAACAACAATCATTTACTTCTTCACCAAAAATTCTTAAAACACCTTCTCATCACATTTCTCTAAGCAATCTTTCATTCTATGTGCCCATCCTTTTTGATGTGCTATTCTTATACCATTTTCTGATTGGAATTCCTTCACATTAATTTCAGATGAATTCTCTTTAGGTTTGTCTTAAATATCACACTTTTCCAAAACATATTATAATGCTGAACCTTAAACAAATATCTAAATTATAATTTGATATTAAATCATAGATTACATTTAAAGCAATTATAACTACTGTCATTGTTAATATAACTTCTCCCTCTTCTTTAAAAGTATCAGCTGCATCTAAAGCCAAAGCATAAGCCATAGCACCTCTTAATCCACAAAACCACATTGCCTTTTGATGATTTGGCTTAATAAAATTATCATGCCGATATCGATTGAGTATGAAACTTACAATTTTTATATTTATAAATCTGGCTACTATGACAATCAATATAGAAGATATGGCCAAAACTATACCCATCTCATTCCATGCTAAATCATAGCCTACTACACCTATTCCTATAAATAGAAAGACCAAATTTTCAAAATTGTAGGATAATATATGATAGAATTTATTTAATAACTAAAAATAGAAATTTATTTGTTAATTACTTCTTTTCCACTTTCCGATAAATTAGGTAAAGCATATTTAGCCATAACAATACCACAAAATACAATGCTAACTATTCCTGAATAACCAACAGCTTGAGAAATCAAGTAACAAACCCATGGAATAATTACAGTGACTGAAACTTCTATATGTTCTGTTTCATAAGACACTTCCTCTTTTACTTTCAAGATCTATGATTTTCAATTGTCAACACATATACATATGCACATAGAACACCAATTATAACTCCAATTGCAATAGACACAACAAACATTGTTAAAAATTATTTAACTGCTTCTCCATAACCTACGACTTCTTGATTCCACATTCTTCCTGATATTCTAAAATAAATTATTCATAATATCAATTACTCATATAACAAAAGAGAAATAGCATCATTTAGAATACTTTCTCCATAAAGAAGAATATGAATATGTTTATCTGCATCTAACTATTTAAAAATTGCTAAAACAGCAACTGGATCAGTTGAAGATATTAAAGATCCGAACGCATAACTGCTAGTCAATGACAATTTCTAAAATTTTTACATAATTATAATATATACCGATATAAGTAATCCTACCAATTATAAGCTAAATGCTGTTACAAATGTTGCTATTAAGGTCCCAATGACAGCGTACATCACTATACTACCAAAATTTTGAAAAAATAATGCCTTTTCCATATTAATTGAACTTTCAAATAAAATGGGTGGTAATAAAACAATAAGAAAGAATTGACTGAATCCTTGTCTATATTCTTATAAAAGTGAAGATTTGTCAATAAATAATAGAAATAATCCTGCTGCAATACCTATCATAGCTGTAATGATTGTATTATTTAAGTAATTTTTGAGGTATCTATTATTCATCCAATAATTAGTTAAGACTTCATTTATCACAAGCAAAGTAAGCATAAATAAAATGGCATTACACAATATTTATACATCCATAATTTTATATAATTATTAAATGAAGAAATTTAAAATAATTTAAGTCAAAGGATTCATGATTATTTTGATTAATCAAAGACAAAGATTTTCTCATGGTTTGATTGATACTCATACCCAGCAAATTATTATTAAGCATTTGGATCTCGTAACAACTAAATGTTTTGAGCAATGAGTTCAGCATTTTCCTCATCTTCAATGACAATCTATCTTTAATCAAAATTATCATCACTAGGATTAGGAACAAAGGGAGCTTTTAATTCCCTATTTTAGAGTTTTGACCATGGAAAGTTTTTGAACCACAGATGTAATTTAATTTCATGACCACCATTGAAACCGAGACGACTGGTTGGTTTACGTTGGAGTAGCCGATTTACAAAGTCAACAGCTTCCACACTCCAGTTTGGGGGTACTTCACTAGCCTTAATTTAAACTTGTCGAGCAAGAATTTAATCACGAATCTCTTGACGAGACCTACCAACATAAGGACGCTATTATATAGAAATAATGATTTACTCTTCCTAACATAAATTCATAAGCAATGACTCCAAGTGCATAATAATCGACAGCAAATGTATGATTTTGTCGACACATGACTTCAGGTGCTTATTAATGATTTATATAATGTATAAATACCCATATATCCAGGAGTTCCAGAAGTGTCACTTGAATTTTCTTATTTCATGACACGAGCAATTCCTAGATCTGTAATGTGAACAAATCCTTTTTCATCGAGGACTAAGTTTTCTGGTTTGATATCTCGATGAATAATATTATTTGTATGAAGATACTCGAGACCAATAAAGATAGATGCTACAAAGAACTCTAAAATGTTATAGAATATATACTAGTTTGTTCTTCATTAAAACGTCGCATTCTTCCAATGTGAAACCTCAAATCACCACCACACATATAATCCATTACAAGATAAAGATTTTCTCGATCTTGGAATGCATAATACATGTTTATAAGGAATGTATGTTTTAGTTAACTAAGTAACATTCTTTCATTCATAACAGAATTCACACTTTTCTTTGTAATTACAAGTGCTTTGGACATCTCTTTCATTGCAAACTATTGTCCTGTTCTTTTAACCTTCCAAACTTTACCAAATCCTCCTATACCAATTACATATTCAAATGTGAAAGCAGTCTTATTTATTTATTTTGTATCTGTTGCTTTTGGACTTATTATTTCAGATTCCTTATTCACTTTTCTCACTTATGCTGAGTCATTTCGAATATGAATTGGTCCTGATGGAGTTTTGGCTGACATTGCAATTTAACGAGCTTTGGCTATTAGTTGAGTCATTGAGTCTTTTGATCCTTCCGATGATGATTATTTCACTTTTTATTGTTTCATCAAAGTTGCTAATTTCGTTAAATCTATTGAAGAGTTTTTGTGAGGATAGAGGGCTTTTGGTAAACTCACTTGAGTAGGAGACACAGCAGGACTTTAAATTGTGTATTAAGAAGGACTTTTCTATTTTAACAATAAAGTATTGATGAGTTTATTATTTGGACTGCTAGCTTAACTCATCTTAGGAGTTTGCTTCATTATATTAATTAATAAGTATAATTGAATTAAGAATTTGTAGAATTTAAACAACATTCTTATAGACATTGATAGAATTGAACAATTGTATAAGTTAGGACCCTAAATAGGCTTTGAGGGCTTTTGTTTGATATAACTGGAAATAAAAGTTTAATCAAATCAGGATGTGGCTATTAAAATTGAAAAAGTTAAATCAATGCATCTGAGTATCATGATTACGGCAAGATCCTATTAAATATAGAAGGAAAAGTATTTATTCCCATAAACAATGGAATTCTATAGATTTTTAATATTTTCTTAGGTAAGATTAGAATTTACTGGTAAGGATGTTCTATAGAAATCTGTTATAGAATTAGTTTAAGGATTTCGATAGGACTGCATCGCTTTCAAATAGATTTCTAAATATACAGAGAGGATCATGCTAATTAACACATCTACCAAGTCAATCATAATAAAGGAAAAACTCATATTGGAAAAGTTCATTATGATTGCATTAATATTTAAAGGAATCTAATATTCAAGTAGAGATGATATAGCTCCTTTTTATATAAAAGGATAATTCCATTCAGGAGTTAGGAAAATTATAGAAAAATAAAGAAAGAGAATATATCAACTCAAATATTGATTCTTATAATTCTTAGATAATGTGTGTAAAACTATGTAAGATTATGAAGGAAAGGTTAGTGAATATAATATACAATTTTATAATTGAATTGGATGAATATTCATATTGTAGTAAAATACCATAAATGATTGTAATAATATAAGTATAGAGCATTAAATACATTATTAATCATTATTATCATAAGAAATGAATTAATGTTCTTTGTAAATAAGAGGTTTTTGATATAATATTCAATTCTATTATAATTGATATGAATATATTAAATAATATAAATTCAAATTTCATATTTAACAATGTCAGATTAAGTCAAAGAAATAATTGAGGAAATGATTCCTAATGTAAGAATATATGTAATTAATGTTAGATTAGAGAAGAAATCATTAAAGAGTTGAAACCTTAATATGAAGCTTAATATTTGGAGTAGTTGAATTAAGCAAAATAAGAAATTGCAGGTTCTCAATTTATTGGTAATTAATTGGCAGAAAAACGAAGAGAGGTTTTTAATTTCATACATAATAATAGCTAGCATAATAGATTATGAATTAAATTGAGTAGGAGTTTGAATAGGAAAAATAATCTTTGATTCATAATGTTTCTGTAAGTTTGAGTAAAAGTAGATCAATGCAAGTTTTAGAATAATAGTAATTAATATATTAGAATAGATAGATTGAGATAGAAAATATAAAAAGAATATACAGGTTATGTAGAGGAGGAAGTGAGAAAGAAAATCCATTTAATTAAATTGAATTGTTAAAAAAGTTATGAAGAAGATAGAAACTAGATGAAAAATTAAATGACTAATGAATTCACTGAAAAACTCTAAGTTCATTTAGAACAGCTTGAATAAAGTATTATCCATTTATAGTTCCAAAGCAAAATCATAATTGACCGTTGACTATTAGAATTAAAGAGAGAAATTATTAAGAATAGAAGCAGAAACTAAATAATTCTAATCTTTAAAAGAAAATTAAGAAAATACATATGGATAATAGATATAAGAAATTCATGAATAGATTAAATTACTATAAGATTAATTATCATAAATAAAGGCTTTAAAACATTAAGCCATAAAAGTTAAACCTTAAAAAAAGGAAATAATTTAACATTAACATAATGACACATAATCATAATTGTCACCTTATCAATCAGCTATCAAAAATTAAGTACTCTAGGATTGTTTAATTTATGAAGGATTAGACATTGCTAATTTTGATGAATTACCAGAGTTATTTCATTTGGAAATTAAATAAAATGGAATTGATAATAAATAATCAGCTTAAAATCTGATTCCATAATATGAGTCAAATCATATATAAAAATCAGAAATAGCCTAAACAATAAATACTTAGATTAATACTCATGATAGTTAGATTGTTTCATTCAATGTTTCATAACCTTCAATTGTTAAGAATACTATTAATCAAAATTAAAACAATACTAGTTCTACTTAATAAAAGTAATAGTATTCATAACATTAATAAATTTAAAAGTAATCATAAATTTAATAAGAAAAAGAGAATGATCCTTCTATATAAGGAACTAATAATTTTCCAAAAAGATCTTCATAATCTCCTAATTAATAAAGAAATAGTTAAGATGAATAAACTAAAAAATCATCATTTATTAATTAATCAACAATAATAGAAAAATTGGAAAATTTATGTAAAGAAAAGATTAGATAATCTTAGACAAGTAACAATTAAAGATAATCAAAAATCCTATTACCTTAAGATCATTTTGAAGAACTCTTTTAAATAGATTCAAAAGATAATCAAACAACTAGAAATATTAAATTATTAAGATAAGAACTTTAAACAAAATTTTTAGAAGACATATAATTAGAAGATTATTATTTTTAATAAATTACATTCTTTAAACTAAATTTTGTTTAATAGTATCCTAAAAATTAATAATCTCAAGTTGCATAATAGATATAAGAATTAATATCTATTTGGAATAAAGGTCATTTATCTTTTTCTGAAAGAATAGATTATATTAAAACAATTATAAATAGTTCAAATTCTACTTATGAATTGGAATAGATTTTAGAGGAATGTTTAATCTATTATTAATAAAGTATATTATATAAATATATATAAATTAGATGAAATTTTAATAGAGAAACTCTAATAAAGATAATCATTTAGATCTTAGATTCTTAAAGAAAATTATTTATGTTAAAAAAATAAGAAAGTTTTTTCTGCATTAAAAAGTTTAACTTATGAAATTAAATGTTTACTTAAATATAAATTCTTTTGGAGAGAAGTTGATGTTGATTAGATTATTATGATTGATTAGTTTGAATAATAATTAATAGAAAGAGAAGAAATGAAAGAAGAAATAAAAAGGAAAGTAGAAAAAAAGTTTAAATGAATAATTTTACAATATTATTATTTACTCCTCTTTAAAAAATGTCTTTGTTTAATATGTTATTTTTTTAATATTAAATTTATTCTATTTTTATTACCCTAATAATATTGATTCTTTATTTATTTATAAGAATGTTATTTTTGAAATATCAATTCTATATTTATGATATAATTCAGTGTAATAAATTTAAAAAAACCACTATCACTATTAATATATATAACTTAAGTATTAGTCTCTTATTTTTATTCTTAAGAATCTTTAGTAAATAATGAAAAAGTAGTCATCAAAATTGTATTATGATGATTATTTCATAATTTATTTAATTAAAGCATGGCAACATTTTAAGAGAGGTTTAAAGGTAAAACAACAGTGATGGGAAAAAATGGATTAGAATCAGTATTGAATACATGTCAATAGCCCATCAAGAAGGAACTTGATTGTATGATTATCAAATAATCAAGATCAAAATAAACCACCTCCTATGTATTAGCATCTCTAGTAATAAACAAATATTGAAATATCACCAATTAAAATTTAATACAACAAATAGACAAACAACTAAACTCTATATTAACATAATCCGTATATTGGAGAACAATAAATATTAGACTCTTTATAATACTTAAGTCAATAATAATACTTTTAGCCAATTGCTAAGTATCAAGTAGCAACAGAACCATAAAAAAAAGATGATAATAGATCAAAATCAGCTAAATAAAAATTAGATTCAGCAGATGAATCATAACGCTACAAACCATATACTTTAAAAGATTATGAAATTATGAAAAAGACTGCAGATTCAAAATTGGGAGGTTTAGGTCCAAATTTAAGTGGAGATGAATGGGCAAAAGAAAAAGAAAAAGTATTGAAACGTTAAGAATTTGCAGAATAAGTTAGATAATTCAATTCTACAAATATAATAACTACAAAAATAAGAGAACCAAAACAATCTGAACCTAATGCAAGGTAATATATGATATAATTTAAGAACAAAAGCAATGGATTTTGCTAGAAATATTCCAAAACCATAATCAAGAAAAAAAGATGAATAACCAATTAAAAATATTCCAAATAAGATTTCAGATAACAATAATATTAGTAGAGATCCTTTTGATGATGAAATTGCACGTCTTGAAAGAGAACACTTAAAATATTTAAATTAATTGGATAAAATGAAATGAATTTTATATATTTTATAAATAACTTATGAGTCTTGAAGAATTTGATGCATTCACATCCTTAAAAGCATTAAGAGATTTAAAAAAGTAGATTGAAGCAAAAGCTTAAGTAGATTAGAAATCAAAAGCTGCTTTATAATATATATAGAAAGCATAACCATTAAGTTAATATGATTTAAGAATACAATTTTAACATTGGTTAGCAAAGTTAGGGGATTTAAGCACCAAATAAATTGCTTATTCAAATATATTCTCATTAGTCTAGTAAAATCAATCCTAACCAAATCTATAATTATTAATAACTTGTCTCTAAACTCCAATAAATGGTAAAGGAAGTGAAAGCATCATCAAAACTATTAATATTATTGTAGGAATTTATGGAGATACTATTAGTGTAACAGACATTTATAAATTTATTGAAATTATGCTTAAATATTTTAATGTATAAAAAACCATCATTTTTAGGATTCTAATAATAATGTTCAAATGGCAATTAGTGAATGTTGGTCAAATGTGTATATTAAGAATATATCCAAAAAACCAGTTTAATAAAGAGTATTATTAATGTATTCTACTCTCAGTTAATTGATTGGATCTGGTGGTAGTAGATAAACATAAGAAACTGCTACTATTGTCTTGTCATAATTATTTGAAACATTAACAACTGCTTAAGATTTATCATTCATAAAAGATGTTGTCAAAGATTATTTAGGAATTTATTTGGTATTTATTTGTTATTTATTAAATTAACAAGAAATAACAAATAGATCACTCTGGATTTTATACCATTATGTTCTTTATTATAAAAACATTGTAAATATAAAGTTTTACAAGTTAATAAATTCAAGTTATTGATAAGACTCTTTAAGGAATTAATAATTAAAAACTTAATTATAGAGTAATATATAATATATATATATATTAGACTAGAGTTGGAGCATTAAATCTGATGAAATTAATTGCTACATAGTATTAGAATTCTAATTTCAAAATTGCTTTAGGAAATTTACATGAATAAGTTATCATTGTATTAGAAGATTCAACTAGAGATAGAGTAATTGCTGTTTAAAATGCAGCTAGAACAGCTCTAAAGGAATGGATGAGACTTAAATTATAAGTTGATTGTGAATTAATACCTAATCCAGTTTCACTTGATTAGTCTCCTGGTTTCTTAAAAAAATAAAGTGGTACTGGAGGGGGATAGGTTTATGTAAATTAAAAAGTACAAAGTTAATAACAATTTAAATAAGATATTAAATAAGCATTAATTGAAGATCAATTTGAAAATACTGTTGATTATTCTAATATTATTCATGAACCTAATCTTAATGTATGGCAAAAAGCTATGAGATTATAATAGGATGGTTTATTAGAAGATGCTGTTGAACTTTTACTTCATGAAGGTGATGATCTATATTTAATCAGATTTTTGATGAGTTACAAAAATTACTCTCAATTATTTGATCTTCTTTAAAATTCTTTAGCATTGAGATTAATTGATACTTTAATATTAATCTTAGAATCTGATTTCCTTAATATTTTATGTTTAGACTTCATTCAGTAATTTATTGATAATGGATTGGGAGATTGGTTTAAAGATACTGAATTTACAGATTACTTAGAATATAGCACTGAATAAAACTTGCCTTCCACTTCTTTATGTAAAAAAGTTAGAGACTAATTGAAGTGATTATATATCAATATTAAATTAAAATTTTCCTTTGAATGGAATCCCAAAACTAGACAAGTTAGAAATTATAATTCGTTGAGATTTAAGAAGTATTTTTATCTTTTCTACAGAAACCATTGTCGATAGCCTCCTCAGATGATTGCATAGAACTGAAACCACAAGAATATAAAGGTTATAAATTTACTATTTAGTGAGTATTCTAAAACATAAATTGAAAAATAAGTAACAAATATATTCGCTAACTAAAATATTATTTGGATTTCGATTTGATTTTCAAAAAGCTGCTTGTTTAATTTGCAAATAAGAAGGCCATGTTAATTGTTGCTAAATTAATTTCCAAATTGATAATATTTATAAAAAATGATTGAAATTTTTTAAACTAACTCATATCCAAAAAATAATTCAGAAATATTTCTTTAATTACTTCAACTTAAAAAAAAATCATTAAATTAAACATGAATATAACTAACATCTTATATTAAATATTATAAAAAAATAACTTTATGATATTTGTTATCCTTCCTCTTTTTTTAAAATTTTGTTTATCTTTCTTTTGTCTTCAAATTTGTATCAAATTTATTCAATAATTTAGTATAAAATTCTAAAAATTTTAATAAAAAATTATTTACATGGAAGTCTAATAATCTTTGACTGTTTGTGTTACTGGTGCTGCAGGATAAATTGCCTATAGTTTTATTCCTTTGCTATTGTCTGGTTAAGTTTTTGGATAAGTTAAAATAAATTTGAGATTATTGGATATTCCAAAGATGGAAACAGCATTAAAAGGAGTTGTAATGGAAATTGAAGATTGTGCATATCCTTTAATTGGAGATATACAAACTGGTTCAAATCCTAAAGAATTATTCAAAAATTGTGATTTGATTGGTAATTTTTGATTATATTTGTAGTATTTTTGGGAGGATTTCCTCGTTTACCAGGAATGGAAAGAAAGGATTTACTATAAAAAAATGCCAATATTTTCAAAGACTAAGGAGAAGCATTATAGGAAGTAGGAAAAGAAGATGTAAAATGTGTTGTTGTAGCTAATCCTGCCAATACAAATTGCTTAATTTTAAGTAGATACGCAACTAAGTATATTATTAATTTTAACTTAGAATTCCTCGTTAAAACTTTACTTGTTTGACTCGTTTAGATTAGAATAGAGCATATGCTTAAGTTGCTTTAGCCTTAAATAAACCATTAAATAGTCTTAAGAATATTATTATTTGGGGAAATCATTCTACTACTCAATATCCTTCAATTGAACATGCTACAGTTGATGGATAATCTTTTGTTTTACCAGATTAGGGATAATTTATAGAAAGAATTTAAAAGAGAGGAGCTGAAGTTTTGAATGCTAGAGGTAATAGTAGTGTTTTTTCTGCTGCAAATGCTGTTAAAGGTATTTTATATTAATTTATAATTTTAGATCACATAAAAGATTGGTTTAATGGTAGAGAGGATACTTTCTTATCACTTGGAGTTCTTTCTAATGGTGAATATGGAATTTAGAGTGGTTTGTGCTTTTCATATCCAATTAGATGTCTTGGAGCTTTTAAATATGAAATTGTTGGAAACTTAGAGTTGACTGACTTTTCTAAATAAAAACTCAAAGTAACTGAAGAAGAACTTATACAAGAATAAGGTTTGGCAGAATCAATATGAAGAATAAAGGTATTCTTAATAAAAATGAAATATTAAAATAAAGATTTACCAATAAAATCATATGTATATATATGCAAATCAAAAAGTGGATTCACATATGCACAAATTTAGACTTTTAGAAATGTACTTTCTTCTGTTATTTATCTTAAATAGATATCATTTTTTAAGATTAAGGTCGTCTAAGAATTCCTTTTTTATATGTTTCTGTTTTTGTTATTGAGAAATCTATACTATTTCTTTATGTATTTTAAGAGGCTGTTCTTCTATGAGAACCTTCTAAAAAAGATCCATTAGAATCTGAAGGTAATTCATCATCAATAAACTCTTTAGATTATTAGATTAAAAAGTTAGATATGTGTTATTTTGTAGGGTGATGTGTGTAGAGTTTGGCATTGCATTAGAAAGGATATGCTCTGATATCGAATTGATCTAATAGTAATTGAGGAGATTATTCAATAGATTATTGATTTAAAGAGCATGCTGTTCCCATTAAGAGTTTATATTTAAATATATTAAAATATGAAAATTTATATACATTTGAGATTGTTAAATAATGAAGGTTTTTTCATACAGATTGATTAATATTTAGATATAAAAATATCTATCTAACAGTTCTCACTTCTATTTATAAATTCTGAAATTCAAAAGTAATTATTACAATAATTGTATAATTATTATTATTATTGAACTAAATTGATACAATATTTAAATTAGAAAAGAATACATAAGATTAATTAATAAAACAGAAATATAATTGTCCTTTGATTATTTAATATGATTCATATCAATGATGATGATGATCTTCAACTTATCCATGCTTTCTTGCTACAACTTATTTAGTTTCTGTCTCAACTCTTTCTATATAAGTCTTGGCTTCTAAATTCATAAGCTGAATGTGCTTATTTTATTCTTCATAAGTTTCTAATAGTTCTGTTTGAAAACTCTTTTCTCCAGGAGTCATTCTTTACATACCCATGTCACCTGTAATGCCTAATTAATATTAATGATAGTCTTTACTTAAATCTAAGAAATGTTTAACCAAGAATGGTCTCTCTTATTGTACTTTTCTTGGATAGTTTACTATTGGGTTTTTTAAATAATCAGGTTAAATATTCCAGAATCTTGCTTCATAGAATACTTCATATGTAAAAATAGCTGCCACAAAAGCTGCAACAATATATTTCGAATCAATTATCTAATATTTAATGGCATTCTAAGCTGAATGTAAATATCCCTCATCTACAGATCAAATTAATTATTTACTCTGATTAATAAAGTATTCAGGCATTACACCACAATAAAACCATAAATTTGTATCAAATACATCCATCTATAAAATAATTAAATATGTGCATACTCTTCTTTTATGTTGATATGCAATTGTTAAAGGTACATCAGGTCTATCCCATCCATGACCACCTCTAATTGCAATGCTTCTTGTTGCACTTCTTCTTAAAATCACACTCAACATTTTTTTCGATAAATAATTTAATATATATATATTTCTTTAGCAAAAACAAATATAATAGAGTATAATCTAACCTTTATAAATTAATACTATCAAGCCAAATCAATAAATAATCTCTCTCTAAACTATTTAATTAAAGATCAGAAGGTGCTATCCTATAGGTTTACCTTTATGATATTCCCCTTCAACTATTAAATCAAGTCCTGTTTAATGATGATGAATGGCTATAATTTTCTTACCGTGTTAAACATCATCCTAAAATTAACCCTCATAAGTTATTGATTTCTTACCTCCTTATTTTAATGTCAATCTTCCTTATCCTTCTCTTTTATTTTTCTTCCATTCCCCTTCATATTCAGATTAATCTGAACATATCTTCTTTCCTTTTCCATGAATATATCCCAATACAAAACTGCCTTCATATATTTCATATTGATTAAAATCATAAGAACTTCCACAAAATCCTATCTTTATAGGCTGATACCATTTCAATCTTGCCTTTCCATGTTTGACTTAAGATTCCTAATTATAATACCCAACATATTAAGTCAATAATCCTTAATCATTCATCTCCACAACTTATCCCCAATAAAATTTACCTTCCTTAAAATATCCCTTATAAATAGATGAAACTCCCCTCATTCTCAAAACCCCTATTCCATGAGGTTAATCATAAAGGGTTTCACCTTTATATTTTGACCCTTAAAAATCAAATAATTAAATCTTTCTATTTTGGGATGATGATTAAATTTTTTAGCAATTTAAAGGAACTTAATCTGTAATTTAATAAGTAATTGAATTTAATTAGAATTCTCTAATATATTAATTCAATGAAAGTAGATCAGTATCATTTTCATCAGCTAATTTATTTATTGTTTTTAAGTAAGCATCTTAAAAATTTAACTAATTATTATTTTTAGAAGATTACTTAGTACTTCCTTCATCATCACTAACTTCATCAATTTTATTAATGTGTGGTTTCTTTTTTTAACTTTTCTTCCTTATTTCATCAATGATATCAATTTATTCTTATATATAATTTTTTTATCTCTATGTGGATTTAAGTTGTAAATCCCTAAGAGCTGCTTAATACTATTTTCCATCTTCATTATTTAACTTCCTTAAGTAATCATTTGGCAATAATTTATCAAAACAAGGGTTTCTTAAAAAATCAATAAATTTTTATTTATTTAATTCTTCTTCTTCCTTTTTCTTTATTTCTTTTAATTTAAGATCAACTACATTTTATTAAATTATTAATCTATCAACTTACTTTTTCTCCTTAGCCATTTTTTCTAATAATTGCTAATAAATTTTAAGTTCCTCCTTGTTTAATAAGTCAATTTATTGTTATTTTAATAGATTTTATAAATTTGGATTTTGTTTAAACTTTTTTAAATCATCTTTCACTTCTATTATTTTTTGTATTTTATCAGAAATAATTTTTTTATTCGATAACTTTGACTTTAATAACTTTAATTAATCTTCATTTAAGTAAGTAAGTAGTAGTAGATTATTCTCCATCTTATTATCATCAAAAATATTATCTGCTTCTTACTTTTTTTAAATAAAGTTTATACCGTCATTTATATCTTCAATTAATTAAAGCTATTCATTTTATTTTAATAACAAAATTTCATCCTCCAATTATTGAATTTGTTTTTCGTTCTTTTTATCTTGTTCATCTTCATAGATATTACTTAAATCTATATGATGTTATAATATTTTAGTAAAAATCTTTTAAATCATTTTTAATTAATCTAAAGCCTCTTTTTAATCTTTATCTTGTAATTATATAACACCTTCATTTAATATATTTTTTATTACTTTTAAAGTAATAGGATTCTTTTTAGATTCTTATTCTATAATTTCTTCTTCTAAATCTTCAATTTGTCTAATTGATTGAAATGTCTTATCATTATTGACATCATTTATTATATTTTATTATTATTTACTACTATTTTTTTCATCAATCTATTCTTTATCATTTTCAGTAATTTCAATTAATAATGAATAATGATCTTCATTTAGATTTTTACCAATTATAACACTATCACCTTCAATTTGATTTCCATCATAATTTTCATCATCAAATGGTTACAACAATTAAAATTAAGGTTATGTGATATTAATATTATTGTTTTTTCTTTTAGACTCTATCCCACCTTAATTTTAAATTGGATCATCTATTAATGGAATTAAATCTCCTTTTTTAGGGATAATTATTAATGTATTAGTCTAAGAGGAATTTTGTTATTAATTTTAAGTCTCATTTTTTGAATCATCTAGTTCTTATAATGTAATTCTTTCTTTATGACCTGATTATATTATTTCCTTATGCACTTTATTTTCTTTAGGAACTTTTTAATACTAACCATCAAAATCATCTATTTCCATTATTTTAATTTATTACACCTAATTTTATTTCTCTATTTATCCTTAAATTTAAATCAATTAACCTGTTTATTACTATTCATCTTCTAAATTTAGTAAATCCTATTTATTTGAATTCTAAAATTAAAAATTTTAAGAATTTTTAAAGGAAACTATGTCATTATCATCATTCTAATTTACAGTAATTAATTATTAAATATCTAAAAATTAAAATGCTTGGCTTTGATTTTAATTAAAAATTGGTGATTAATTATTAGGAATTTCATTTAATTCATTATCATCAATTTTATTTAATTAAAAACTTTATAAGCAACCTATTTTTAGATTATCATCATTATTTGTTTTATTTAAAATAGTTTATTTAATTTCTTTATCATCTTAAAATTCTTCTAGGTTTCTTGGATTCTATTAATCTGTTGTACTTGTTAGTAATTGCATCTAAGATTGAATTGGAAGTAATGCTTGATTAATATTGTCAATTTGAGTATCTTCAAGTTGAACTTCTTCAATTTATTATTCATTGATTTCATAATTTGTTACTACTATACTTGGTTTCTTTTAATTTTGATTATTTTAATTTGATGTATTATCTTGAATATTAAAGAATTAAGGTTAATTTTAAGAAAATTCATATTTTTAAGTTTCTGGTTTCTTTCTTGAAGGACTTGTTTAATTATGATTTTATGGTAATTAATTTGGAATTAAAGTTAAATTTTTTTTTGATTTGACTTCAATTAAACTAACAATATCAGTTTACTAATTTGAACTAATAACACTAGAGGCATCATCATTATCAAATTAATCTTAAAGATCTTCAATTGCTTAATTACCAAGAAAATAATTTTCAGGTTTATATGATTTAATTATATTATCATCATCATTTACATAATCAAATATCTATTTAATAGTAAATGTTGATTCCATTTATAATGATTCAGTTTAAACACCTTACTTTTATTAAAGAAATGTTTGATATACTTATTCTGGATCTTTCCTATCAATCAATAAAGAATAAATGATCTAAGAAAAGATACCATTTGAATATTATTTTAGGTTCTCTATTTTCTTTAAAAGCATATTATTATTTAAACCATAATAATTAGTTAATTTATCAGGTAATGTTTAATTGTTTTCAAATACTTAGATCATCATCATTGATAATGCCCAGATGTCAATATCTTTTCTAAATTTTTAATTAGAAATATCAAATTTTGACCACGCATCATTTCTAAAGTCTAAATTATCATCTACCATAATTTTCTAGTATTCTTGGGGATAAAAGAATATTAAATTATTCTACCATTCCTTCTTTGCTCCAGATGGATATTCTTTAAGAAAATTTTAATAATGAGTTCTTGCACTTCCAAAATCAGTGATAAGTACTTATTTTTTATTGTATAGTATGTTATTTGGCTTTAGATTTGTATGTTCGAATTGAGACTTGAATAAAATACAAGTGATTTATAATAGTTATTCAAATATTTGAGCTTATTCTTGGAAACTAACAGTGTTATTGTTTAAATATTGAAATAATGGTTAAACATCATTTTCACAATCATATGTTATATATAGATCTCTTTAATGGTTTATTGTTTCAACTGTATAATTTAAGATTGTAAGAACTTTTCCTGGATATTTGGAAGATAATATCCTTTAATTAAGTAGTTCTTATGTTATGCTGTTCCTCCAAGTTAGCCAATCCTTTTTAGTTTCAAATACTTTTTTCTTAATAACTTTATTGTCTTTGGATTTAAATAATTTGGTAAAAAGACAAGATTGTTATAATGGTTGTATTGGTTCATGAAGAGATTTGAAGGTCTCAATAGTTATTTAGAAATTAGTATTCATAATAAAATAATAAATATATCATAAATGAATTGTAAATCATTCATTCATTAGAAATAATACAATTGAAAAAAACTATAATAATCTTAATTGAGTATTATTTAAATAGAATAACATTTTTAGTGAAGAAAAATCTTATTAAAATATAAAAACGAACTCCAAGGTTATAAAAGGCTATAAAAATACAATTCTTTTGTGAAATAATTAATAATATTTCCAAGTTTAGATGAAAATAACAATAAATTTGATAATTCAATAATTAACCAAATATATGAGAAACTAAATCAGTGCTATATCATCAAGAATTCAAAAATACATTTTATAAATTATTGATTGTGATATTTTCAATGAATATAGTTATTATATTAAAATGTATTCCCATAAATAGATAATAAATCATCCTCAATTTTAAATTGATCCAATATAATAGATTATAGATTGTCAATTAAGAATAATAGTTGAAAGAGATTTTGGATTATGGATAATACTGAATTTTTAGAAGTGTTAACTAATTGAATTTTTATTATAACAATAATCAGATAATTTATAATGATATAATAAAATCGAGTACCCCAAAAAAAGTTTACTCTCAATCTACATAATTCAGCAATTGATTATATTGATAGAATACTCTCAGAGGTGTCAGGTATAGATATGAATTTATTAAAGGAATGAAATGTCTTATTTTGGATTAGGAAACAATTGGCATAATTTCACTCATCTATTCTCAATCATAAATCTTGAAGAAAGATGTATATTTGATGGAAAAGATTGATGCTCCTGCTTCTACTAAATAAAAGCTTTAACATATGAAGGTTATCTTTTTAATTAGACCAACTTAAGTATAGAATGTAATTTAAATCTTTAGGAAAATTAAACATTGCTATTACAAGAAATTAAAGATAAGAGATTTTGTGAATATTACATATATTTCACTAATACTTTAAGCAATTTTTATATTGAATAATTAGCAGAAGCTGATAGTTCTGATTTAATCAAATAACTATAAGAAATTTATTTAGATTACTACATAGTACAACCTGATACATTCACATTAAACATACCTTCTACTATTTCTTTAACTAAAAGTGTTTCATAATGGAATTCTAAAGATGAATAATTATTTTAAAGAGTTCTTGAAGGATTAAGTGCTACTATTTTTAGTTTAAGAAGAATTCCAATGATTAGATATTAAGGATCTAGTGAAATTTGTGCTAAATTGGCATAAAAATTAAGTTAAACAATGAGAGAAGAATATGAGTAATCCTAATCTTAATTTATGCTTTCAAATTGTTTATTATTGATATTAGATAGAAGAGAAGACCCAGCAACATTATTATTGAATTAATGGACTTATTAGGGTATGCTTCATGAATTGATAGGAATCTAAAATAATAGAATTGATATTCGTTAAGGTTAAAAAGCATTGAATTAAGCAGCTGTATAATATTTATTCTAATCATTAGAGTATTAATAAAACTGATTCAGAAAATGAATTTGTTATAGCATCTAGTTTGGATGACTTTTTTGCAGAAAATTAATATTCAAATTTTGGAGAATTAGCATAAAATATTAAAGATTTTATTGATAAAGTTACATAACAAAAGAAAGAAACAGTGTAAATAAATTCATTAGAAGATATGTAAAAGGCTGTAGATAGGATTCCAGAAATAAGAAAAATGAGTGGTAATTTATCTAAACATGTTGCTTTGAGTTGTGAATTATCTAAATTAGTTGAAGAGAGACAATTATTAAAAGTATCCAAAGTTGAATAAGACATTGTTTGTAATGAAGCAAAGTCTGAACATTAAAAAGCTGTATTTTAGATGCTTGAAGATAGAACAATTTAAACATATGAAAAATTAAAATTGGTTATGTTATATGCTTTGAGATATGAAAATTGTGATAAAATCTCAAAAATGAAGGATGTATTGAGAGATTTGGGAGTGAAAAATAACAGTTTAAATTTAATCAATCTTTTATTGGATTATTCAGGTAAAGCTAGAAGGTAAGGTGATCTATTTAGTGATAAGAATATATTTTCTAAAGCATAATAAAAGTTAAAATCTGTATTCAAAGATGTTCCTAATATATATACTTAACATTAACCATATTTTCTTACAATTTTAGATTAAATTCTAACCAATAAAATTAAAGATAATGAATTTCCAGCAACTAATTTAAATTATTTTAGAGAAAGACCTACTGAGATTATTATATTTTATGTTGGTGGAACATCTTTTGAAGAAGTCAAAGAAATTGGATTATTGAATAAATAACGTATATAATTTAGAATAATGATTAAGCCAACTCACTTAATATTTTATTAGGAAGTACATACATTCACAATTCAAGAACCTTTCTTGCTGAAATTTGTTAATTAGCTTATGAGAATAATATTGATGTAGTTGTAGATAATTAAAATACTAGAAATGATAATAAATTTCAGAAATTTTGATTAGAATAAAATTGATATTATTTATAAATACACATTTATCTTATCAATAAGTATTATTAAAGAAATAGAAGGGTTATTTATTATTGAAGTGACTATTCAAATGATGATTTTTAGATTGTTAAATCATTTATTTTAAAATACAACAGACAGGTTTATTATATCCAGAGAAAAAACAAGGTTATTCACATTTCTTAGAATTCAAAATAGAACTATATCCAAAACTAAAAGCATTCTATTTTTATAAGTAATATTATATACTTTAATATTTTTAATCTTGAAAGTACTACTTGCAATATTATTATTTTTATTATGAAGATCCAATATAATCAATTCTTAACATCCTTAATCACTAACTTATAATAAATATACTTACAACTAAAAGTATTGCTATTAATAAATATTTGGTTCATCAATTTACATATCTTCTGACTAGGATGGTACTATATTGATAATTTTATTATAATAATCTATGTCTTGACTATATAAATCAAAGAAATCTAAAAATGTTTTTCCAATTTCTTCATTTTCATTGCTTCTAATTCTTTTTATTTACAATAAAGCTAGAATCATAGTCAATATACAATAACTATTCAAACCGCCCTTATTAAAACTACTTTTATTACTTAATAGGAATTCAACAAATTTATTGATTTAAAGTAGAATTTTAATATTAAAGCTAAACTCTTAAATTATTTAAATTCTTTTTGAAACTCAATCATAGAATTAGCTGTCTTTCTTCCAAAATGATCATTTCTATTTATTGTAATATCAATTAGTTTTTCTTTAAATTCTTTAGAACATTACATCTTTAATACAGGTTTCTTTGCATTATCAATTACTTTGACATCCTTGATAAAACTTGACATCTTATAATAAATTCTATGATACTTTAAATTAATCTGCAAGTTTAAATAATAATATAATTTCTTCTTATTCAATCGTTTCAATAACTATATCAATATCAGAATCTAATAAATTCAGTCCTGTTTGACATGATCCATATAGAAAAGCATGAGATTTAAGTTAAACATTTTAAACAGTCTAAAAAAAACAGAATAATAACAATTACCTCATCTACTAATTAGACTACTTTATCTATTATGGGTTTCTACTCCTCTAAATATTTACTCAATTCTTATGTAAATGTATTTATTTCAAAAGTAAGTTGCCTAATAATCACCCAAATTTGTGTACTTAACAATATCATCTAAACAAATCTTATGTTATGGTAATTTATATTTGAATCCACTATTCAATTAATTATAGAATGGTTAATTTATATGTATTTTCTCAGGAACTTATACTTCTAATTCTTTTTTTTCCTTTTAATCAGTCTAAATCTCCTAATCTCTTAACTATACATTTTTAATCACTTTTGGTTGATTATCAGATTCTTCATCTTATTTTTCAATTTCTTGAATATTATCTTATTATTCTTCCTATTTATTTTTTCGATTTGGAGATTTAGTAAATTGAATCTCTTCCTAAATTAATAAATATTTTATCTTTTCATTCTTAGCAACATCAATAGGTGTTTGATTCAATTTATTTTTTTCCTAAAAAAGAAACTCCTTTTGACAGATTTATTTAATTATATTTAAATCTCCTTTTCTAGAAGCAACATGTAAAGATGTGTCACCATTCTCATCTTAACCAGAAGCTCCATATTTTTCTATGATTTTTGAAGCAGTCTTATAATTTCCTTTTTATAAGGATTTAATTAAATGTTAAGGTTTATCTAGAGATGTAATTTATAAGAGAGTTTCAATAATATCCCAATTATCTTAGTCAGATTAGATTGCAATATCAAGTGCAAGTTTAATTTATTTTATTTCAATTTTCTCCTTATATTTGATTATTTCATTTAGAATACTTATCTTCGCTGTTCTAGCCGCATAAACTATAGCTGTACTACCCTAATTGTCCTTATAATTAAAATCAATAGATTATCTTAAAGTTTAGAATATATATACTTTAAAATTTGTTGGATACATTGAAAGTGATCTTCACTATCTCTTGAATTTTGTATACATTCTAAAAATGCTTTTGAGTAAGTTGATTATACTATTTGATTTGTTCTGATATATTCCTCTAATTAAACATATAATCCTAAGGATTACAACTTTTTTTTAATACCTTAATTTGTAAGTTCAACAATTTTCTATTGATGGATTATTTATTATTGTAATTAGTGCATTTACTTAATTTTAATAATAGCAAAATCTCAAAATGAAAAGGATTAATAATTAATAAGGAAAACAAAATTATAATATTTAATTTTTAATCATCAAAATTGTAAACAGGATTCTTATAAAATAAGAGTCCTTTATCCATTGATTAGGATATGAGCAAGTTCAAAGAGTCTCATATTCCCATCCAATTTCTAAGTTTTCACTCTGCCAATCAATATTGACAAATATGGCATTTACAATTTTGTTCTATTGCTTTGATTCTCATAAGTTTAATTAATGAGAACACATAATTCCCTTACTCTAAGAAAGCATGAAAGCATTGTGATATCATATATGAATTCAAATTCACTTTAATTCTTTAAAACAATGATGTCAACTGAATAAACTGATTACTTCTATAAATGAATTTCTTACCAATTATTGCTTTTTTAAGGATCTCCAGACTTTAGTTTGTAATTCATCCATATCAATATATAGTGTTGGACTAATATTTTAAATGAGTTATTACTTGATCCAATTAATATTACAAATCCCTAATTTTTCATCGTAATAGGATGTATTTTTGGATAATGATTAATAATTGATGTCATCTTTAGTGGAGGCTCTTCTATAAACCATGATTTCCAAACTACGACAAAATTGACTAGATTCATAACTAGTAGTTCTTCCCAAAGTGAAGTTAGAATCTTTAGGTTATGCATGGGAATGAAGCATTTAAACTTTTCTCAATATGGAATACTCATTAGTAGCCACTACTTATTTCATTAATTAATAATAAAATGCTTTGTTGTATATTGTTGTCAAAAAATTAGGAGAAATAAATTATTATATGAATGTATAAAATAGTATTTAAATTATAAGGATAATTACAAACAAACAAAGCCTATATGGACACATTCATATTTTAATTTAATATTTTAATTAATTAATAGAAAATGTAAAACCTAAAAATTGTCTATTAATAAAAAATACACAAATTACCTCCTAGTGTAGTTTCATATCAAGACATCAATGAGGCAGTAAAGAAAATTTATCCCAACTTAAGTTAATTTTATTTATTTACATTTATTCCTTGTAAAAAATTTATTTAATTTTTCAAAGAATATGAAGAAATTGAAGAAATAAATTGTGAATTCAGTTTTTCCTTTTTAAAAAAAATATACAAAAAGGAAGGATGGACTACAATTAAATTTCTTGTTTTAGAAGACAAAAATTTAAATAACTTGAATCCAGAATCATTATATATGTTGAATCAAAGCTCGTTGAGTATTAATAGTTCTAGAATTGATTAAAATTAAGTTACATAGTTAAATTAAAATAGGTTGAATAAAAATCTATAATTATTTTAGAATAAAAATATAGGAAACATAAATAATAATAAAGGAAACATAATAAAAAGTTGAATATGCAAAAGATGACTCACTCAAAGAAATAGTCAATGATATATTAGATTAGAGATTAAGACAACATGGATTGATTAAAAAAAAGATTATCATAACAGAGTAAACTTTACCTGATAATTATTTTGGATAATAAAGCCAATTTTACAATATTTTTAAGTAATATATTTTGAACATTTTAAGTTAAGAAGCCAAATATGAGAAGAATACTTAATATTTTTGATAGTATTATGATATAATTATTTATAATATTTAATCATTGTATTTCTATACTTCTATTATTTTAGAGATATCATAAACCCTTAAGAAAAGGACTAATAAATACTCAAAAATAACATATATTTTTCGGTATTATTAAAAGAGAAGACATTTGAGGGTATAAGCATAGATGAAAAACTACTATTCTTTTGATTTGAGTTTGATAAGTAAATGTTAATATTCCCATTCATTAATTAGCAATTATACAAAGGAATCAACCACAATTTGATTTATATTCTAATACTTGAATAATTAATGTTCAATTTCTGATTGAATTTGAACCTAATTAAATAGAATTGTTGTAAAGTAATTATGCACTCCTTCTTATAATAAACCCATCTATTAATTATTTCTGAATTCTTAATTTTTAATAAATAGACATAATAACTGATTGATTCTCTCATCTTATTTATAATGATAATATAATCAATTGAATGCATTCCTTCCAATACTTTTTAATTATTTATTATTTAATAAGTCTTTCTAATTCCAATAATTTTTTTATGAATGAATTCCTTATATTTAAGATGGAGAAGATAAGAATTATAGATTGAAAATAATAAATAAATTGTAAAGTAATATTTATTATATTGCACAATATTATGCCTAATTTTATTTTTCCTTTGCTTTATAGGAATTAGACAATTCAAAATCATAGTGTCTAGTAGATGATTGGCAATGATGATATATTTGTGACAGCTGGTTAATCAGGGGAACTAGTAATTTGGAAATAAAATCTAAATCCAAAGATAGTGATCTATCCAAATCTGTCAAATGCATTTGGAAAATTATGGAGTATGAATTTAGTTCGCTTGTCATTTCTTAACATTTTAGACAGAGCAGAATAATGTGTACTTACAATTCATGAAGATAAGAGAATAAGAATATTTGATTGTCTTGATGGACGATGTGTAGGAATATCAGCACATGATAGTGCAGGACCAGTATTATACTGTGTTCCTTTAAGTTCTAATAATTGCAGATTTTTAATATTGGGAATGTTAAATGGTTTGAGTCTTTTTGATCTTTGGAAAATGAAAAGTGTAAAATAATATGACTGTAAAGTACGTTCATTATGTTAACTTGATATTAATACTGTTTGTGTATTGGATTAAGAAAACTATTTACATCTTATTAATTTGTCTCCTTTAAACAATGAAAGATATTTGAATTTTAAGGAATTCAAAAAGAAGGGAGAATAAATTAAATTAGATTTTTAAGAACTTAAGTTATGTGATGGATTGAAGAAACTTAAAATTGAAGGTATTTCAAGTAATGGTATAAGACATATGAGTTTTAATTAAGAATATTAACATTTGACTATTTTAATGCATCGATAATTGTACTTAATTTTTGATCTCTTTGAAACACCTTGGATTTTATGTATAAGTTAATCCAAAAACAATTAAAAATTTACTAAAGTACATTATTCTAAAGAGTATCTTTACATAACTACTAGAAATGGAAGTGTTCTTGGTTTAGAATACAAAGATATTATATATTTGTTATCTATATTGAAAGATTAATCTGATTTTGTCTATGGTTTTAAAGAGTTTTAATTTACTAAAATAGCAGATTCCTAATTTAGTAGATTGTAAATTAATTTTTAAGAATTAATATCAGGTACTGAAGATTAGAAAGAGTAAAATGGTATTTTCATTTTAAAGACTTTTGTGTATTAATATAAAAACTAATGTTTGTGTTAGTATAATTTAAAGGATGTAACTTTGGATATGTCTTTGATTCGTATAAACTAACCAGATTCAGATATTAAATTTAATGGATTTAATTGGTCTTTCAATACATTTAGTGATTTGATTAAGATAGAAACATTGAAGTAAGGATGTAAATAAATCTATGCATTTAATTTTAAAGAATCTTTTTCAGATGATTTGCTTTGGAATTTAGGTCAAATGACTTCCAAAGAATTTTAGACTAAATATTTACCATATATAAATATAGACACCCAAATCACAAGTGCATTTATTAGTGTAAATGAGGAGAGTTAAATCTATTGGTTTGGTTGTAGTAATGGTATCATATTTGGATTTCCAACTGTGTATAGTAGTAAATCATATTTTATTTACAGAATCAAAATGGATGAAAAAGCAATCACTTTTATATATTAAAAGGGAAAGTATTTGATTGCCAGTTCTGAAAGTGGATAATTTATTATAATGGATTATAGTATAGTATGTAATGAGAAGATGGGAGAACAATAAGTTGAATTCATAGATCTGGAACCATCATAGAGGATTTATTTCCCAAGTTATGCAAAGAAAACAATAAGGATACATAAATTGGAGAATGAATCATATGAGGAAGTGTAAATAAATAGTTAGTAATAAAAGTTTTAAAAGATTGCCATTTTAATGGAGAATAATGTTATTCTAATAATTAATTTATAAGATGGAGAAGTATAATTGAAATTGCATGGGATAAATCAATAGGTTTTAGGATTATATTATGAAGATTAAGGTGATTAATGGTTTGTTGTAGTATAAGGAGGAGAATCATTAGTATTTGATTACAAGGGAAGATATTTGAGAACATTGATGATAGATTAATACCATTCATTATTTCAAGTGGAAAAGAAGTTGAATAAAGTTAAAGATAAGATGATAAGCCATCATGATATAAGTGAGTTCAAAAGAGAATTTAATAAATCAATAAGCAAAGTTTATAGATTATTAGAGTTTCAATAGAGAAATAATTATATCAAGATGTAATCTCCTTATCCTAGTTTGTATGAAGTAGGGGGGTAATTTAAATAGTGGTAATTTGAGGCTGAATAAGCAGCAAAGATGTTATATTTGATAGATCACAATTCAGTGAAAAGCAATAAGAGAATGTGCAAGTTTGTGGAAAGTAGTATAGGGGAATTGGAATGGTGGGACTTGAAGAAATAAGGAGATAATAATAATTAAAATAGGTTATTTTTAATGTTCCATCCTTGGGAAGCTGATATTTAATTAAGTACATAATTGGATTAGATATTGAATTATTAAAAACCAACATTCTCTCCTTTGATTGGAGTTTAATCGATGGGTTACTGTGTAAGTTTTGCATTATCTCGTGGTTGGGATGTGTCACCTTATTTTACTTCATAAAGAGCTATGTCATTGATGCATTTCTATTTGTCTTGCTTATCTAAGGAGGCTTAAGTATTCAATCAATTGATGATACAAACTGTTGAGTTATTGACAAAAAAGAAATAATTGTTGGATGTAAATTTTAAGCCTATGGACTTATTTTTATTAGCATAATATACAATAGATGAATCTAATGAAGTTATGAATGCCGCATGTAATTTAATACTGTCATAAATTAGAAAGTCTGATTAAGATATGCAAGAATAGTATAAATTAATTAGAGAGCTGCTTGATTTAAATAAAGAGCAGTAAGGACATACTTTTTCAAATGTAGAAGTAATACTTCTTATGTTAGAATCCTATTTAACAGGGATGTGTTCGAATCTTTAATAAAGTGAAGATTAAAAACGAAGAGTGATTCAAGGATTACATCTCAAAAATTGTATAGTAAATCCTCACCTTTGTGCACCTCTTCTTAAAGTCTTTGTAGATGTCTAATAACATTTTCGAAATTCTATCAATCCATCAGAAATTTTTAAAAATTTATTCTTTATTTTTTTTCAATACAATACTGTAATAGAATATTCAGAAATTCTCACTTAAGGTGGTCAATAGATGCAATTGATTAATCTATTAAAAGAAATTAGTAAGTAGTCAGATGATATGAAAAAAAGAATGAGACAACTTACTGTTAAAAGTATCATTTAAGTTGCTATTGCAGCTCCTTAAGATTTTACTAAAATTTTAAATAAAGATATTGTGAATTTGGAAACTCATTTATTTTATCCTTCATCTATAATAGAAATCATAAGAAACTACATCAAATCATAACATAATAATATCCATAAACAATTGCCATTCCTTATGGATGTCATTCTAAAAAGTCTTGATCCAAATAATCCTAATTTACGTAAAGTTTGCCATAGATCTGCTACCTATGCCTTGTAAACTATTTGTAAAACCTTTAAATGTGTTTGTTTCCATCAATAAACTTAAAAAATAGCAATTGGAGATACTCAAATTATTATCTATGACTTAAGAACTGCTGTTAAATGGAGAGTCTTAGATGGACACAGTGGTTAAGTTAATTGTCTAGAATTTGATCATACAGGCAAACAATTGGCGAGTTTTAGTGATACTGATTGGAAGATCAAAATTTGGAAAGTAGGATCAACAGGGTATAAAGATTTAAATATATAATTAGATTCTTTGGTGCTATCATAGGAATACAAGGAAAACCATCTAAAGAAATGGGTGTTAGGTAATAGCCTTTGGATCATCCCTAAATCTCATGGTCACAAGACGATAGTAGAGTATACTTAATGTCTAATGGACAATCAGTTTTACAATGTCAGCTATGATTTTAAAAATAATTAACGTATTAGATATATATAATATGATAAAATCTACTTTTGCTCAATATTATTATTATTATATTTATTATGAAAATTGATTCCTAATGCATGGAACTTCTTTCATAACAAAATCTTTTTTTGTCATACTCATAAATTAATTCTCAAAAGCTGGAATATTTTAAATCGGCTATATTAGAAATTCCTATATATTACTTCTTAAAAATTCTTCACTTAATAACTTTTTTCAGGCATTTTTATACCATGTACCAATTTATTTTATGATTATCCTAAAAATAGATCTATTGTTGGAAAAGGTTTTCCATTTGGAGGTTTTTGAGTCTCTAATAACAATTTTATCAATTACAGTTGTGTCTGCTTATTTTAGTGATCTAAATTCGCTACCATAAGTTGTTGTAGAATTAAATTTTAATTCTGGGATCACAGTTTTATAATGTTTTTGCTTGAATTGTTCATGATGTAAGTCTCCATAATCCATATAGAATTTCTAATTAACAATATTTTTTTACGTTATATGAAGTCATTGGTGTTGATCCATATGTAGCCTAGTATTTTTACTTTTCAATAATATTATTTGGAAAGGCATCAAATTATTTATAATCAGAGGCCATTGTTGTTTTAAATTCATTTAAATCTAAAGTTTGATAACGACCAATAGAATCTAGATTCATTTTTAGTTCTTAATCTTTTATTGGTGTTTACTTGAATTCCTAATTATAATGAGATTTCCATGAGATATTAGGTTTAAATGGTTAATATTCAAATTTGCATTTACATTTTCCACATGGACATTAAACACAAATGCATTTCCCTATCTTTTATGATTTAATCATATACCTGCCAAATGCATAACAAAAGCTTAATAATCAGATAAGTGTTATTCAACCATACATTAAATGTGATCATTATTATTATCTTCTTCAGAAGATTGCATTTACATTTGATCTATTTATTCTGTTAACATATTGGGTTCAACTTAATTAAGTTTGTCTTGTTAAGTATTCATTTAGTACTCTGGCTCTTTTCTTATAGGTTAATTATTTTCTGATTCTAATCGTGGCTATAATTATGATAATGATTAATAATGTTTTCTAGCAATATTATTAGATGTTGGGGTTTGAAGAGGAGTAGAAATAGATTATTAATATTGTTCTAATGGAATAGCTTAGTTACTACATCCTTTAGTTCTTATCATAATTCTTTTTCCTGGTTTAGACCATTTAGAACTGGATGAAGAAAATGTTTATTTGAACAGTTGCATTTCTTAATGTTTTTTTTAAAGAACTGTTTGTCGTTCAATTTCACTAAGACGATGTTGTTTATCAATGAAGGATTCCTTAACATCAATTGAGTAATGACCTTATTTTGGTTTGAGTTTTTAGATTATATTTTCAGGAATCATTGTTTTATTAATAAAAAATTAAAATAATCTTTTATTTCTTGATTTTTAAACAATGGTGAAGATGAATGTTTTGAATGATTGTTTACGTTCAATCGTAAATGCTGAAAGGTTTATAATGGATAAAAATATGATTTTAGATAAGGAAGAAAGCAAGTGTTGATCAGACCTACATCAAAATTAGTAGTGAAATTCTTATAAGTGATGTAAAGACATGGCTATATTGGAGAATTTGAAATCGTTGATGATCATAGAAGTGGCAAAATAGTTGTTGAATTATTAGGTAAATTGTTTAATCTATTAAAACCAGGTCGTATTAATAAATGTGGAGTGATCTCTCCTCGTTATGATGTTACTTTGGGAGAATTTGAAAAATGGGCCAATAATATTCTTCCTGCTAGACAATTTGGATGTGTTGTCCTCACAACTAATGTTGGCATCCTCACCCATGAAGAAGCAAGATAAAGACATATAGGAGGTAAAATCCTTGGGTTCTTTTATTGACACATTTGCATCAGTACATTATATATTTAATATGTCTTCTATGAATAAAAGAAATACTCATTTATCCTTTTCATTACGAAATAGATTACTATTTGCTTACAACATTTTCTTCTATCAAAGAATCTCCATTTACTCTATTCTTCAAGTATTAATTAACTTTGGCAATCTTCTTATATCAATAAATTGCATAATAAGGACTCATCAATCGTTTTTGAGTTAATAATAAATTTAAGAAATATGTATAAAATACTTTAATTCAATAACAGTATCAATAAAACTATGTTTATACTTCTCATATTTATTTTATTATTGCTTTCAATACTGCTTTTATCAATTAAATAATAATTAAAAATAGAAATGATATGTTAATGCTATTTATTATTTTTCCTTAAATTGATTTTATTCTTTAATCCAATTTTCAAGGTTCTTATATGAATATATTTTGCCAAACTCAATTCATTTTTAATAATTTATTAATTACATTTTAATATGTTATTTTTAAAGAAAATCTCAGAGATTTAGTTTCCTACTATAGGCTAATTAATATTCCATATACCTATTTTATAAAAATGATCAATAACAGACTTAGGATAACAAAATTACTTTCTAATTTATAAATAATTCTTATTATTTATTTATCATGTTACTAATTATAATACAAAACTATGTCATCTATATTTTTATAAATATTTCATAATATTTTTTTATTTAAAAAATTACTACAATCATCCAACTTAACAGTTCTGAAAAAAAATACAAATTATTTTTTTATTTTTACTTTTAATATTATATTAGAGTTAATCTTTAATTCTTTAAAAAATCTTAAAAGTTAAAGTTGAATATTTATTCATAAATTTTAAAATTAATTTACATTATTTGATAAATGCTGAAAATAATATTAACTTTATTTATAGAGCTAACTACTTAATAGGATTTAACAATATTTTGCCATTACGATTAAAATTACTATTTAGGATAATTAATGATCCCTATTTCCTTGCAAAATAAAACTAATATAGAAAAGTATATAGAATAAAATCAAGAGATTTTATAATTAATTGGAAAAATCCCCATCTCTAATTTGAATGACAAAAGGGAATTGATTTACAAGTCCTTTTATTAAAATTAATTAGAATTAATTTTTTTGGATTAAGATCATTATTTATGCAAATATATTGATTTTAAGTTTAATTTTGAAAACAACAAGTTAAAAGATTATGAAGAAATAGTAAAAGATTAAATAACCTTCTAATTGCCTCTTTGTACAAATTTTCTTAAGATGTATTAAATTAACCAATAGATGTTTATTTTTTGTGAAGAAGAATTCTTTATTTAATTTTTTGTTTTAGAAAGAGATTAAGGTGGTAGTGCTCCTTACAATCTAAAAATATCATCAAATTCTAAAATGAAAAAATAATAAAATTGCAATTATGAATTATCCTACAAACTATATATTTACTTAACTTTCTTAAATTGTTAGGATTGGGTTATTTATGTAATAAAAGATAATAATTTTGAAATTTTAATGGATTCTACATATATAATTAACAATATTTTAAAGTCATTGTCAATTACTGAAGAAATTTTACTTTAATTTGAGTCTGAAATTTATAAAATACGTGAGAATCATAAAGAACTACTTTATTCTAACTAATCACAATAAATCATAAATTGTTTTAGTTAAAAAAATAATTAATATGTAATTTTTATAAAAGGAGAAAATAAAATAGAACTAATACAAAATGGTTTAAATACTATTTTATTAATTACTAATTAATAATCACCTAGATAAGTCTTAAAATTAGAAGAGAAATTAATTATCAATTATGGTACTTATTTAGAAGAGTTAGAAAGAATAGATGCTAAATTTATTCTGCATGTTGCAATAGATACTTTAATCAATGAATCTCTTAACTATCCCTTTATTTAAGGTTTTTATCAAAATTAAATAGTTTTATTGAAGAAAAACAATCCAAATCCATTTATTTCATGTAATTAATTGATTAAAACTGATTACATTTTCTATACAACTAACCATTTGTTTAAACCAAATTAAATATTTAGATATGAAATTTGTTTTGAAAAATACCATAATTAGTTATCCCCCATTCAAATTTTTTTGAGAAATACAACGTTTTCATTCAAATTATACTAACCATTTATTACTAAAAGAGATGAATCATCTAGAATATAGATATTTAATAAAAATAACCTTAGTTGCCAAATATCATAACTTGAATAATATTCCAATTGTGAAAATGTTCTTTATAGTAATATAAGTTGGTATAAATTAAAGTATTTTTAAAGAGAAACATACATTCTATTTTAGAAATTTAATTCAAAATTATATTTAAAATAGTGCAATAGGAATATATTATTGGAACTTGGAAGATTTGAAAATTTTGAAGAAAACAATATATATGAATTTAAAGGTGTATTTATTCTTATTTTTTAACAGTAAACAAAAGTTTTAGCACTTTATTTCTAATCAAATGTCTTTAATTAAAAAGTACTAGAATTTAAGGAGAAGATTATATATATCTATTATGAAAATTATGAAGTTTATCTAATTTCAAACTCTTGTACTACCTATATCTTATTAAACATATTATATTATCCTTCATAAAATAATCAATACATATAGATCAATGGATAATGCATCTAAGCTATGTTCATCACTCATGATTATTTAAGTTATATTCAAGAGGGGTAAATTATTATGACAAAGAAGAGCATTACTAATATTATAAAATTTTCAGATTCTTCTGTAGTAGGTATTTTCAAGATGTATCTTTATTAACAAAACTATATTATTCACTTCACAAATTAAGATGGCGATCATTTTGGTAGATATCTTTTTATAAATAATTAATTTATCAAACTGTATGATATTCCAAAAGCAGATTATTAATATTCATCTCCTTTGATTTATAAAATTACTAGATATCTTATGATTGTTGCTGCATATGGAAAATCTGGTATCCATGTACTATTAGTTTATTATTTTAATGCCAATTAGTTTTAAGTAGATCATATTTAAGTTGATAACTTTAATTTCTATATTTCTGATGAAGATATATTGGTATATCATTTTAATAAAGAATTTATTATGATTGATTTAAAATATGACAAAGTTATTTGTGAGGTAAGTCTATTCTCTGAATTTGTTCAAAATTTAACATTTCCTTTGTACTTTATTTCTAAGTTTGATGTCTCTCCAGATTTTTACTAAATGCTAAATATAAACCTTTTTAATTTGATATAGGATTTATCATTTAAGGAATCTATTTCGAATCCACTTATATTGGAGATATAAAATTCAGTATTCCATTTCGATCCTAGATTGTATATAACTGGACCTATAGATTAAATTGTTACTACTGATTTAATAATCATTGATCCAATTATGGAGATAGGGCAAATTTCAAAAGTAGAGTGCGAAAAATTTATAAATTAAGTTTGCATTAATTAAAATGGAAGGCAGTTAATTTTCAATCCATTTTTTAAATAAGAAATACTTACTCTAAAAATAGAAATTAATTATGAAATTAAAATTATAAGAAAATTTTAGGATCTTATTTTCATTTTACGCTAAAACCAGGATTAATTTACTATTTAGGTTTATAATACTCATGAACAATATTCATATTTTTTATAAATCCCACACCAATGTTCTTAACCCACTCAAATGTAAATTTAGCTAAATTTTTACATTCTTTTATGTTCCCATATGATTTATTTTTATAAAATATATGATCATGTTTTGGAACCTTTTTCATCTCTCCAAATTGTATGTTTTGATTGCTCTTTAATGGAAATCACTAATTCAAAAGACACATTATTATATCTACCAAGCAACAATAAGGTTCAAGAAATTTATCTTATAACTATTTATGATGATATTCATCATGATTATTAAAATAGAACATCATTATAGATATTTAAATTAATATCAGAAAATAAATCAGATTTTACAATCTAAAATATCACTTTTGTTGATAGTAGTTATTATGAGATTCTAATTTTGAAATAGGAATTTTAAGGATTTCTGTATTATTTATCAGGCATTTTGGATAAAAATGAAGTTATTGTTAAATTCAAGTAAGATAGAGTGCTTATTCGACATTTTCAGTATATAGATGATGTATAATCTATACAGTTTTTAAGTAATGATATTATTCTTCTACATGTAAAGATTACTGATACTAAGTATTCAATTTAAATATATAATATCTCCGATGCGTTTAATCTAAAAGAAATAGATTATATATTTAATCTTCAACTAAATGAATCATAAAATCTCTTATGTTATGATTATTAACATTTTATTTTAGATTCATCCATAAAGGAAGAGTATCGTTTATACAAAGTAGTACCTTATGAATTAATGCTAAAAGGGTAACAAAATGATAATATGATAATTGAATTTTAAAATTCAGTATCATCATTAAAATTGTAAGTAAAGAAGACAGGATTTAATTCTTTTTATAAAAATAACTATTTTATTAGTATTGTGATAGTATTTGCAATATTAATCTTTTTCCTTTTGAAATGTTTAAGTAGAAACAAGTATTTACCTATTAAGAAACAATAAGAAATAGAATTATGATATGCTGTTTCCATCAATAATAAAATTATATATTTATTAATTGAATCAAAATTTTTTTTGTATTTTTTTGTTATAAATATTAAATGAGTAGTTAAGAAGAAGATAATCAATTTGATCAAGAATATGATTAAAATAATTAACAATTAGATGAATTCGAATAAAGGTACAAACAGAATCAGACATCTTCTGAAGATGAAGAACATTATTAACACAAAAGTCATTCTTAAAATAGTAAAGTTGAATAGTTGCCATAAATACAGTATTAATGATCATATTGCAGTAGACCATAAAATAAAATAGAGGCAATTTAAAAATAATTAGAATTTTATAAGAAATAACCTCCAAAGACATTGGCAGAAGAATGTGAGGATGTGATAAATTCAAAAAATGAAACTCTAAAAGATAGAAAGATTAGGGAATTAGTTTAGAAGAATAGACAATTATTACTTAGTTATGAGAAGGAAAAATAATCAAGAAAGAAACTTGAAGAACAAGTAAATAAAGCATTAAAAGAAACTGATGAAGGAATAAAAGCTTTGGATAAAAGTATTCCAAAAGCTCCTATCCCTAAAGCAGATCCATTGGCAAAAGTATTGAAAGGATCTGAATCATAAAAAGAAGATATTGGAGTAGTTGATGATTTTAAGAATAAATTCAAAGAAGCAGATAAAAAAGTATAGGAATAGCGTGTAAAGTTATAATAAGTGAAAACAGAATTAAATAAAGCAATTAGAATTATATCAAGGGAAGTAGGTGATAATGTAAATTTAGATCAATTATTAATGGATGAAAATGGATGGAAGGGAAGAGCTTAATAGATAGAAATCTTAAAATCAAAAGTGAAAGATTTAAATTTCAAATTAGGTTCATCTTCTTAATATTCTGATGTCTCATAAATGTCTAAACAATCAAAATCTGAAGTCAAGAATAACACTGATAAATAATAATATGAACTATTAAAATCTTAATATGAAGCAGTAAAATTTGAGAATGAGAATTTATAACAGAAAATAAAAGCAGTATCAAGTAGAAGATAAATATTGGAAGATCAGATAAAAGAAGTTAAAGTAGAATATGAAAAGAATAAAAAGGTAATTTTGAATACAATTCTAATTTTAGATATTATTAGAGAAAAGTGAGAATGATGACAAGTACATATTTGCATTAAAATCTGAATTAGACAAATTGAAAAAGAATTAGCCATAATAAGAAACTAAAATAGTATATAAACCAGCAGATGATGAGGAGACAAGAAAATTAAGATAGGAGTTGAAGTATTGTAAAGAAGAAATTAGTCGTAATGAGTAGATGATAAAGGAATTAATAGCAGAAGTATGAAATTCAACATGATTTTAGAAAGTCAATAGGAGTAAATAAGAATTACCTTAGTAATAATAGACAGAGAAAGTATAAGCTAAACCAATTTAAACAGATGAGAGAGTAAAGAAGTTGGAAGAGGAAATAAAAGTATTAAAGAGAGAGAGGGATGAATTCTTTAAGACATTGACTAAGGATGTAGAAACTTAGAAGATGATAAAAGATTTAACTATGCAAAATGTAAAATTACGAAATAGGATTGATGATTTAACTAAAAAATGAATTCTGTTCTTTATTTATTAATATTTTCAAGAAACATAGCTTGACATACTTGGTCTAACTCTAGACTTTTTTGTTTTTTTCTAATTGTTAGGAAATATTCTCCTTATACAATATTCATCACCTAATACCATTACAAATCCTATTATAATTGTTAATATAAATTGCATAAAATTATATGATCTACCATGTTATTCATTTGTGTTATGGAGTTTTAATACTGTATATTGCCATTCTTAAAAAGTGAAGAAGATCCATAAAGTAAAGAATAAACTTATACATATAAAGAATAACATAATTTTGTGAGTAATTATTTTCTATTTGAATGGTCTTGAAGTGTAAATAGAAATAACTGCCATAATGAAGTATATTTAAATACTTTTGAAAAGAGTGGTCTATATTGTTCCTTCTTTTGAAAATTTACCGTTTACTACAGTTGGTTCATTCTCCCATTCTAAACTATTCCAATACAGAAAATTAATTATAAGACCAAATGAGGCCATTACGATTTAGAAACTTAAGACAGCCACATTAGGAAGAGCCATCATACTTTCATTTGGAAGATCTTGTGTTAATATGATTGAAGGTTTAGAAAGTGATATTGATTTTAGATAAGGCAAAGAACCCACATAATTTATAGCAATGTATTGTAAATCTCCAAAGTTTTATCCAAATGCCATATTTATCATAGCAGCTGTGTATTTTATAACACTTGCTCCAACATAATACTAAAATACTTCTAGTGCATTCTATAGTGTACATCTTCCATCTAAAAGTACTTATCTCACACATTCAATGCTGTCATCTGCACTTGAATAAGGAGCAGAATATGCAGCATCACTTTAAGCAAATGAAACTCCTACATTTGCTTATTTAATTGCTGCACAATCATTAGCTCCATCTCCTATCATTAAAACCATTTTATTTAATTGTTGAAGTTTTTCAACTACCATAGATTTTTGTTCAGGTCTCATTCTTGCAAAAACTTTTGCATTTAAACATATTGAAGCAAATAATTTATGATGAAGTTCTTCATCAGTTAATCCTTGTATTTTTATTTATTCTACATTATCTATAGGTTATTCAAATCCTGCAAAGGATTATTTGTTATGATTTTTGATTTCATCTCTAGGTATTTGACCCCAAAAATAATCAAATGCCTTACCACTCATTGCAAAACAATGACTAGTACTAAGATTATCATTTTCAGAGATAATAGATCTTTTAATATTCTAAGCAGTCAATAAATGATGAACTAATTTATTCATTATCTATTGATGATCTAAGATTTATTCATTTAAATCTTCAACATCATCAATAAGGACTTCTATTTCACTATTTTATTTTGATTGATTGACATTCAAGTTATCTTCAAAAACACATATTTCATCTAATGACAATTATTGCTGTATATATTATTAATATTAATACTTCTTTTTCATTGTAATCTAACAATAAGACTGGTTTACCATTAGGAATAATTCCACATTCTCGAGCACATTATACAGTAGTTAAAGGATTATCACCTGAAATGATTTTTAGATCAACACCTGCATTGTTTAATAAACTAATGACTTATGGAGTATCATGCTTTAATTTATTTTCCATAGCCAATAATCCAAAAAACTAAATATCCTATTCACATTCTTATCTACTTGCATTTATCAATCTTTCACTTTCCTCTTGAGTTATTTATTTATATCCAAATCCTAATATTCTAAGTCCTTTCATTGTCAATAAATTAAGTGTTTTCTTAAAATCAGTAGGTATGGTATTATGAATAGATAATTCTGCCATTTTTTCAGGTGATCCTTTAACAAAAACATAATAATCATCTTTGTCTTTTACTAATACACTCATTCTTTATAATGCTGATTCAAATTCATAAAGTTTAAGAACATCCAATACAATACCTTCATTATTTACAACTCTTGATTTTATATTTTGAGGAGGATGCTTTTCAATTTTAAAATTTGTAAACTTAAATAATTCTACATCAAGACTATCACCCATTAAATCTCCTTCAATCTCATAAGTACCATGACAAGTAGCAAATAATTTAAATTCTAAACTATTCTTATACTTCACTTGATTTTTTATAATGAATTTTCCAAATTTAGATTAATTTCTTAATTGATATCCAAACATATCAATACCTATTGTTGTTAATGTACCTGTTTTATCAAAACAAACTGTATTGATCTTACCAGCTACAAGTGATTTGCTTGGATCTATTCCAAATATACCTTTTTGTCTTAATCTAATCAATGAATATGTTTAACACATTGAAACAAATATTGGTAAGGCTGGAGGAACAATCCAAGTCAAAGCATCCCAAAATCTTAAGAATATTATCATGAAACTGAAACCAATAGAAATTATTCTTGGTAACATTGCAAAATAAACAATCAAAACACATATGGCCAAACAAATTAAATATTTTATTCCTTAACTGTAAAAAGGAAATGGTTAAACTTTTGGATATAAAACACTTCTAAATATCTATCCTTTAAATGAGCTAAACCCTGTTCTTCCTACAATTGCAATAACATATTAATGAGTAGGTCTTGCAAGTAAAACTTTTGTGCCTTCATATAAACAATGTCTTTTATCAGTCATGAATGAAATTGACTAATCCAAATCTTCAATTGGAATCTTTGGAATTGGAATTGATTCACCTGTCAAAGAGGCTTCATTCATTAATAAATCTCCAGAAACTAGAACACAATCACAAGGCAATATCATTTTATTCTCAATTGCAATAACATCTCCAGGTACTAAATCATTACTATCGATCTTATTAAATTGAATTCCTGATTAATAAAATGATTATTCCCCTCTATAGACTTTAACCTAAGCTAAACTCTTTGCCATATTTCTCAATTTCTTAGCAGAATTCTGAAGAAGTAAAAAGTTTATTGTTGTAAATATCAATGAAACAGATATCATTATAATTGACAATATTGCCAAGTCTTTGAATATTAATCAATCAATACCTTCTAATGCCCACAAAATACATGAGAAATACTATAATATAAAAAATGGGGCTGTTAATTCTTTCACCAAATACACAAACAAATTAGGTTTTGGAATGTCAATTAAGCATTTCCCGAACTCCTCTTGTAATTTATTAGGCTCTAAGTTGATTAATCTTAGGTTTACATTGTATTCCAGTGGCTTATAGCAATTCTCTTTTGGTTCTTAAATCATATTCAAGTGCTTTGAATGAATTCATAACACTATTATAGATGTATTTTAGTTTTCGATTGATGAAATAAATTTAGTTTTGATTATTCACTAACTTTAAGATGTTATTTGAATTGTCATTATTGGTGATCCACATATGGGTAGCTTTTTCTAATTATGATTCTTTGAAGAAGAACTTTCTAACAAGTTTCTTTGACCAACTACAAGCTAATGTGAATAAGAAGCTTGTAATAACTGAAAGAAACACTCCAAGTATTATTCTTCTCTTTTATAATCTTATTGGTTCTATATAAGTAATTTTTGTTGTCCCTTCTATTTCACAATCAACAACTGTTGCATTCTAAGCTTTATATAATAGACTTGAAGGATCCATTAAAGATATTATTAATAATTTTATGTATAGGAGATGATTGATAGTTTTAGAAATGGTGTAACATTTGATTTTAAGACAATTGAAAATTACATATTAATAAAAAGATAATATATGAAAGCCAGAAGATTTTATTTAATAAATTAATGTATATCAGTCTTTCCTAAGATAAAAAAACTTGGTGGACTCACACATCACTTGTACCAACTGAGACATAAAATAAAGTGTCATCATTGGTGAATGGAGTGGGAAGTTTTTAGAATAAGGCATCTTTAATTTCAACATATTTGAGTTTAGAGGCAGTCAATCGTATTCCAGTTGCTAAGAAATTGGCAATTTATTTCAAGGCAGGAATTGTAGGTGCAGTATTTTTTGGATCAAGGTAATTAATTATTATTATTCAAAATAGAATAGCAGCAGGATCTATTTATTAAAGAAATGTTTAAGGAGAGATTGGAAAGGTACTTGATGGTGCACCAATTTGGGAGAATAAGTTTGACGTTCCAGAATTGGACAAGAAATTCTTCTTTATTGATGATGATAATAATTTTGAACCCTCATTATGGCATCATGGAATGTATGCATTCATAAATAGAAAAGCAACTCAATTGAGAAGCCAAAGGTATTCTACAAACATGAGTGAATTTTAATAATTTAATGGATAAAATTTAAAATAAAATTAAATCTTTAAATTATTAATGGGACGTATGTAAGCCAAGGGAAAGGGAAAGGGTATCTCTGGATCGGCCCTTCCATACAAGAGAAAAGCTCCAAAATGGTTGACTCTATCATCAAAGTCAATTGTTGATCAAATAGTGAATTTGGCTAAGAAGGGTAGTGAAAATCATTCTAATTTAAGGTTTAAATGGATCATAAATTGGTGTTTATTTGAGAGATCAACAAGGAATTCCTTAAACAAGATTCTTAACTGGACAAAAAATCTTGAGAATCTTAAAAAAGAGAGGTATTGATAGGTAGAATAACCTAAAGGTTGTGCTCCAAAGATTCCAGAAGACTTATATGCTTTAATTAAGAAGGCTGTACAAATTAGAAAACATTTGGAAAAGAATAGAGGTGATATTACAAGCAAATTCAGATTGATTTTGGTAGAGAGCAGAATTCATAGATTAAGTAGATATTATAGAAGAACATAAAAATTACCATCAAATTGGAAATAGTAAGCAATATTAATAAATGTTTAGTGTTTCAAAGACAGCATCAGCCTTAATTGGTCAATGAAAAATATTTTACACATATAGTACATTATATAATAATGTTATCCCTTATTAATGTTTAATATTTATGATTAAATCTCAGAATCTGCCACCAAGATATTGGGATGTAGCAGTTAATTTTTCAGTTAAATGTTCCAAGATTCTATCAACAATTTCTTATTATCTTGATCTTTCAGTGGTTTAAGTATCATAAGAGGATTCTTAGAGAGCACACCATTCATGTTCAGCATCAAGAGTTTCTTGAGCTTATTCTAATTCCAACTAGTAAATATATTAAATATAAAAATTACTTGATGGACTTCGTAGAAATGAGTGGCAGTGTCAATATTGGTCTTGAAAGTTTGAATGGATTATTCCAATTAATTCTTTCTATCAACCAATCTATTATGTTCATTGCTCAAGTGAGTAGAAAATTCAACCCATCTTTATGCTTATCTATTTTCAGTATCCTAGATTTTGTATATAATTTTATGGTTACTTCTAAGACTGATCTGGCTTCAATTAATTATTATCTGAGTTATGAAAGTAATTAAAGAATTCTTTAGATGGCTTTTTGATCAACTTTAGAAGCTAATTCAGTCAAGGCTGTGACAATTGGTTAGAATAGTGCACCATGACTTTCATTTTCAATCAATCTCTTTTAAACTGCTTCGAATTTTGGTTTAAGTTCAGCAAAGGTAGCACCAAGAGAAAGATGTTAGACTAATTTAGTTGCTTCATCAACAGCAGCAATAGCATCATCATGCTCTCCATTCTTTCTAACCCATGTTTCATGAGCTTTGTTTCTGTTAGCCTCTTCTTATGCAAAAGTTCTTTCATTACTTTCAATATCCTAATTAATTAATATATATGCATATATTTACTTGAATTGTTTATCTTACATCATTCTCAGCTTCTGCCAATGCTTTTTCATTATCTTCTCTCATTTGAGCATTAGCAACAACTTAAGCTTAATGATAAGCAATTGAGTTTTCTAAATCTGTAATTATACGAGTGCAAGCAGCTCTATCAACTCTGATAACATTGTCATGTTTGTTTTAATCATCAACTAAACCAGCTAAAACCTAATTCAACAAAATTAAGATTTCTTCTGCATTTCCTTTTGCTTGTAAATACATTTAAACTGTTGATAGAATTGTGTTTCCAAAGTTGTCAGCATCAATTTCAGCTAATACTGTTTTTGTATCCTTCTGAACACCCATTGCACATGAAATAATCAAGGCTAAAGCTATGAATTTGTACATTATTAAAAAATTAACGAAAACGGATTACTAAATTAATATATTAATCAAAGGTATCTGTAGCCGTAGCCAGTTGCTGGACGATATCCACTAACTCTACTTGGACTATATCTATAATTTGAATATGATTATGGAGGAGGTGGTGGTAGATATTATGACTAACTTCCATAACCAACTCTACTCTAAGGTCCTCTCACAACATGGCTATTCTATACAGGAACATAATCCACATGTTCATCATATCGGTCAACTGGTATATATTCCACTCTTTTTTCTAGTCTAGGAACTGGTACATAATCTGTCTCATGCTTAACTAAATATCATGAATTTAGTTTTCAAACCTTCTATGTAATCAGTGTATGATTTCTCAATAGGTCGATATTCAACCTTTGTTTCTGGTACATAGTCTGTGTATCTCTACTCCACAGGAATATATTCAGACCATTATTCACCTCTTGTTGGAGCTCTTGATTGATAAGAGTATGGACGATCGTAAGGACCATAGTATGAAGGACCATATTAACTTGTTGGATAAACTGGGACTGTGCGGTCGTAGGCACTTTGATGAAAGGGCTTGTAATACGACATTTAAAATTTATTTATTTTTATTTCTTCTAACAGAAGTTTTAATTTTAAATTTATTTGTTTTATTCAATACATTTAAAATTTCCATCTACTAATCAGTTTAATACATATATCGAAGCAACTATAGACTTGTAGATTCCTAATTCTTATCCACTTTTTCTTTCTAATAGCAAACATAACATTTATATTAGTTTATATATTATTATCTTTAACATAACACACAGTTATTATTAAAGTTCTTTGAAGGTTCATCTTAATACTTAAAAATTCTTAGAGATAATTATATTTATGTTGAATTACAAAAAGAATCCAAAGTTGTTAAATTTTATTCAATCTATAAACATAAAATTTTATATTCAGAAATAGAATTATTTAAATTTAAGAAGAATTAATAAATTTCGTATTAATATTTTCTAGAATCTATAAAACTACAATCTTATGTGCCTCTTCTATATTTAGCTATAATTTTAATTCTATTATAATTCAAACTATTTAATTAATTAAATAAATTTGTGTTTAAACATTTTTTGTTCCATCTCATTGAGAAGATGCAGGTTTTGATAAGTCAAAAATACAATTTATTTAAATAAAAAAGTATATTATAATTATATAAGGTACATTAAAATATATTTGTGATACAACATGTATTAAGCATAAGTTCTTTTATTTACTAAAAGTTATTATTTAAAAAGAAGAAGAATTTAAAGATTGCTTTTTAGGATAAGATTATGCTCTATCAATAGCAAATAGTGGAATAATAATCAATTCAAATTTATATATCTACAATTTTATTGGATTAATATATTACAACAAAATTATACATAAAGAAAACCCTTAATTATATAATTAAATATATATGTTATTGAACGATTATAAAATGATTTTACTTTTTATAATAATAGGGATAACAAAATCAAATGATCCAGGAACAGTGGCTTGCACTACTTATTTGTCAGAATAATTATGTGAAGATCCCGGATATTGTCTATGGGATGGAACGAAATGTTTAGGCTACACATAGAATTAGGATTGCTATAGAATTAATGAGGTTGCAGCATGTCGAGAGAATGGAATTTATTCATCAATTGGAGGATCTGGTTTATGCTAACCATTGAGCATATTAGAAAATGATTACAAAAATGTTTGTGGCATAACAAACGTTGTCGATTATAATTACATAAGATATCCAATAATAACTACTGGATTCTCTACTCATTCATTAGCAGGTTTAACAGTTGCTTAATTAAAAATGTCAGCACCTTAGTATAATTATATATACTAAGTGTTAAGTGTAAATATTTAGATAGCTAAAAATCCTGATTTACAAATTATTTTAGATTTATACAAAACATATGAACCTGAATTAGTAAAACCTTACATCCATCCTTATTAAATTGAAAAGGTAATGATTTAGACATTTCAAAATTTAAGAGATGATACATCTACTTTATTACCTACAGAAAAGCAAGCTACAATGACAAAATTTTGGACTTTAGTGGATATTTATCTCAAGAGATTGCAGATCCATAAAAAAAACTATTAATCTTACAATTATTTTCTAAATTTTGTATAAACCTCTTTTTCAAAATTGTTTTTGACTTTAAAAGGATAAGATCATATGATAACAATTAGTTGGTCTAAATATAAGAAGAATGGTTTGATTTAATTAATCTCATATTCTCCAAAAATAGTAGGCATACCAAATGCTTTGAGTGATGTTATTTTTGTAAATATACTATGTGAAGATGCCCCAACATATACAGATATTGAAAATATGAAGATTTCCTACGTTTAAGATGGTGGTACATTAACTAATGTAGTGAGGAAATTGAAGTTTATTAGTGATAAAACATAGATTCCTCACTAATTTATGACATATTCCATCAACTCTGCAGTATGTGATTCGAATGAGAAAGAGTGTGAATTTAGTCTTCCATCTCCTCTCTCAAATAGCACATTTGTTTTTTATGTAGAATAATGATGAAGATGTTATTATTTTTTCATTTTAAATTATAATTATTTAAGTAGTTAAATCCAAATTTATTCTTATTGATAGTGACAAATGGGAAAACAAAGAAAATTAATTAAAAAATGAGTTGCATGAATATGAAGAATTTAAATTTTTAGAATTTGTTCTAAATATAGTTAGATGATGTGATATAAATATATAATAAATTATTGATTTCTTTAGTCCTTTTTAAGCAGTAGTTAGTTCAGTTTATTTTGATAGAAACATATTGTGCCTCCCTTACTGTCATAACTTATTGTAATACCTCAGGAGATTGTAGACATTATTGACTATTAGTGTTTTGCTTAATTCCCACATTGTAAATGAAGTAGTAAAATGCAAATCTGGGCCTTCATGAAATGGAATCCCAAAGAAAAATCAACTACAATAATAACAGAGTTAAAAAAAATATTGAACATATTTATTTTATTTTATGAAGTAATAATTGATACTACAAATTTTCATCCATTCTATTGAGAAGGATCTACCTTCTAAGAATTATAATTATTAAATAGTAATATAAATACTATTTAATAATAGGATTATGTAAAATTTGATTATACAATGAGGAGAGCAATTCTACAAAAATATGGTAGGTTGATGAAATAGTTTTTTCAGAATTTCTGCTATGCTGGCGAATAGTTTAGAATCACAAATACTATTAAAAACATCAGTGCTCTTAGACCAACCACTTCTGTGATAACAACAGCAACCATTAATTTAGATACTGGATTTATAGAGTTCTTTTTAGAATGGACTTGAACTGACAAAAATTTGGTTGTTGTGGAAAAAAACATTAAGTTATACTAATTTGATGAATGTGTTATCACAGCAATTGAAGTTGTTAAGTTGGCCAGTATAACAATCAATTTCATTACTGCTACAAAACATGGAAAATAACTGTAATAACTACACCAGCATTACATAAATTAAATATTATTTTAGATATAGTCTTGGTAAAAGTGTTGATAAAACTGAAATGTAATGCAATTATCATTGGAGTAATGAGGAAGGTATACATATACCCCTATTAAACAAATTATTATAAAATGCATCTGATTAAATTATTAATAAATATAAAAATATTCCAATGATAAGCTTTCAGGATCGATTTAAAGGAAAAATGTCATACATCTCAAAATATGGAATTAACTAATCTCCTGATATTAAATAAAATAGCTAAATTCTGGTATTTTTTTGATGACTATTAAGTAATAAGATTAATCAAACAATAAAAGTCTTTAAAAAATTATTAATCTAAACTCCAAATCACCTATCAAAAATTCTTATTTTTATAAGTTACCTCCAATAAAAAATAAAATTGTAGATAGAACTTTAAATTTTAATTAACAGAAATAATAAATATAAACCAAGAAAATGTAATAATCTACAAATATTTCAGTTATTCAGCTGACCACTCAAAGATTAGTTTGAAGAAATATGATAGCGATCTTGAACTAATTTAAATGAAGCACTTGCAATATTTAAATAAGATTGAATAATTATATATGCTTTAAAAAAATTGATTAAAATATAATTATATGATGTTTAAGTTTTTACAAATTTATATAATGTCTATACTACAATCCTATAAACATGATAATTATTATATTAGTAATTATTCAAAAAATTTTTATTTGAGAGAACCCAAGCGTCTTCAAATAAAAATGGGGAGTTGTTATTTACTTATAATTTTTCAAAATTGATATTCATTAAATCTTCATTTCAAAATTGAATAATTATATAAATAATTAGATATAGTTTAATCTGATGATAAAGGAGTTAAGATTAAGAAATAATAATATCTTTAATAATTCTATATTTGTATGCATGAAAATTCATAAGAATTAGTTAGGTAGTATTAAAATGATTTATATATCAACATTTTTTAATTAGAAATCAAAAGAAATTTAAAGATTAATATTACTTAACAATTATTATTATTATTTATGAGATAATATAATAAATCAATCTAGTGATTTTAATTAAAAAACTTTGAAATAATTAATGAAGGTGCCCATATATATAAATAAATTGTCATTTCATTCTATAAATTTTATTTTAAGTCGATTTAATTAAATTTTTAGTAGCATAAACGATTAATTCTATTACTAATTTTTGTAAAATAAACATGTTTGAATTTAAAGGATTTTAAATATAACAAGAAATTCTAAAAAATAATTATAATAAAAATCTTATTAGAGTTGATTATATCATAAATTAGAGTAATATTTAATAGGTATTTAAAAAAGATTAGATTGACATCATAATAATCTATTTAATACTTATACAATTGAATAAAATTTAGTATAGTTAAAATGAACAGAATTATGATTAAAAATTAAACATAAGAAAATATAACTATTTTATGAAAAAAATTAAGAATAATGGAAATAAAAGAGATGGTTTATTATAATCATATAATTTATAACATTAATGTAATTAATCTTAAATTGTGAAATTTCATTAAATAATGATATATTTTAGCTATGAATATAATAGGCAAAATCTTTTGAATGTCAAATTTCATGCTAAGCTTAATTCGTCAATCAGATTATTTGATGCTCTTTATTTTACTAAAATTAAGGTAATTTATGTTTCCCATTCAGATGAATACAAAAATGTTCTTTTCATTTAATAAAATTAGTTTGATAGATGATAAAACTATTATTTACAGTCATCAATTATAGAAGTATATTTTGAATTAATTAATTAAGAATGTAAAGAAAATAAGAGAAATGATTTTAGGTAATTTAGAGATGTTTAACGTTATATAATTTAAATATAAAAATGAAATTGTAAAATATTCGAACTATTGATTTCAGCAAGGCTAACAAATAGATTAAGGATCTATCTCATAAATTTTTATAGAGCAAGATGCTTAGAAAGAACAAAGAGAATTTCAACCCAAATACTAGTCATTAGGATGCTGCAGCAAAATTATTATTGGAAGCCCTGCAAAAACCAATACAGAGAAATTTTAGAGATTTGATTAGGATAAAAGAATCAGTTGTTTGTGAGAGGAATATTTTTGATGATGTTTGTTCAATGGGTATAAGTGAGAATAGTGACATTGGGGAGGGATTCAAGATTTCTTTTGCAAATTTGAGTATCAAATAAGAAAGTATAGTTTATTGTGAGAGTATTCAACCTACGAATGCACCGATATTATTATTTATGGTGATTCAGAACATTAGGAAGAAGAAAATGATTATTTCATTTTAAGAAATCAAATTTTTCATTCTATAAAGAAGTTTGAGCTCGGTAAACAAAAGACTTGAATATGCAAAATAAGAATAATTGCGTAAGATTATTGTTAACAAAACAAAGTAGGAATAGTTGTTACTTTTTGTATACTTAAAGTATTGGTCTCAACAAACACAACTTCTCATATTTTTTGATCATTTTGGTTCAAAAATAAAGAAAATATACACAAATAGATTGAATGAATATTTAACTATAATGAAATAGCAAATAGCAAAAAGAGAGGCAGCCTAACATTTAGTTAAGATAGTAAATAAGAAATTATTTGAATATGGACAAAATTTGAATAGAGTGAAAAACAATTTGCATTTGTAAAATTGTATGAAGAAGGTGTTTATAAGATAATTGAAAAGTTCATTTTAATAATTGTAATTGAGTAGGCCTAGATCTCCAGTTATTTTTGAATTAATGAATAAATTTCAAAATAATTTATTGAGATAGAGTCTAAAGATTTTCTAATTACATGTATTAAGATAGAAAAGAAGGATCAAATCATTTACATATGGCTTTGAAGATCTAAATAAAATAATGAATAAATTAGATTATAAATTGGGTTTTATCAAGCTACAAAATAAAAACTAAAAATAATAAAGAATGTTGCCAACAAAATATTTAATAATGATCCTTAAAAGAATATAAGACAGGCAAAAACATTGGGTTTTGCGAAAATTAAATTAATGAAATATAATAATTAAAATTATTGTCAATTTAACTATTGTTGTTAGAGTGAATATAAATGTAGTGTAATTGGATTTGAATTTCCTATAAATTTCATAATTCTGAATTGTATTAAGTGTCTCTTAATCCATTAATTAATAAATATATATAAAAGATTTAATTTGCATCAATGGTTCGACTTGAGAAGCTCATCTATGAACAATTAGTCAATATTCGTGCTTTAAAAAGAGAGAGAATTATAGGATCACCAAGAAAATGGTACTCTGAACCACGCACACCAGCTATGACACTTTCAGCAGTTAAATTATTCAATTAAGGATGGACTGGAGCAATTTACAAATTAGTTGAGCCTCTGTTTGCAAGGTAAATGGATTTTGGAATACATCAAATAGATTCATCTACAGATGGATGAGAAATATCGGATTAGATAGAGGATTGACAATGGAAGACTTATTGTTATTCTAAGATAGAGAATTAAGAAGAGACCCATTATTTGAACATATTTAAAGAGAGGGATTCCATCCATACACTTGGATTATGTTCAATAAGAGAAGAGCAAGATTTTCAAAAGTAGAAAGAAGTGTAAGAGGATCTACAGCACCTGAATGGTTATAAGCTGAAGCAAGAGAACGCACTTTGGCTGATAGTGTTGAAAATATTTATGAATGGGACAATTATGTTTATTAAAATTACATGAGTGATATGACACCAACTGCAAGAGGATCTATTTTATAGAAATTATTACCATTGGAATGGTTCCTATTTTTTGGTATGTTGAGAGTTGATTCATGGGATAGATATTTCTATAATGAAGTCATGTATAAAGGATTAGAATATTCAAAAGAAGAATTGGCTAATATACCTAAAGCATTCAAGGCTTAATTATGTATAAATATAATATTAATAACTTTAATTAGCTACTGATGAAGGCAGAAGACAATTTGAAATCAATGTTAATAGATTTATTGATCTCTACCCAGGATCAATAGTGAAGGAGGGGTAATATTATTATATTAACATTATAGTGATAAATTTGATTTCTAAAGATTTTATGCTCTTGAAGCAATTAATAATAATAGAGATCTTAGCAAATTTGATTCATCTTTGATTTCTAAATTGAAATCAGAATTGACTTAATAGGTAGCATTAAAGACAAGCACTAAAGTTAAGAAATAAAGAGCCACTTTCCCAAGTTGGTTATAATAGGAAGGAAAGGGATTCTTAGCATGATTTATTACATAAAAATATATAATACAAATATTATTATTTTTAGTATTATTAATATTATAATAATAATATAAGGATTAAAATTTTTGGACCATTAATTGAAGAAAGGTAATTTAATTTTTAGAAATCATTATATTAATGAAAAAATCTGAAGCTAAATAACATCAAAAATTTGCTTAATTTCATTCACTTTTAGAAATTGATAGTGTAAAAGATTAGATGTTGGTGTCCTATCAATAAGACTTTTAATAATTAAAAAACTTTTACTCAAATATTGATCTTAATTATGTCTAATGGCTTAATGAAATCTATAAAACTACTTTTGAACCAATATATAACACTGAAATAATTTTAAGGAATGTAAAAAATGGTTTAGGACATGGAGAAGACACCTTAAAATAAAATATAAGGAAAAATCTCATTTAATTATTGTACCTTTAAAGACCTGTGCCTGCTATATTTGTATTTCTTAAAATCTCATCAACATCATTCGAAATTGTATATAAAGAGGATTTCTTAATAATTTTAGATACAATGTTGCAAAAGGTCAATTTGGATTCTAAATCAGATCTCTATTAAAAAATGTATAATAATCTGATTGAAACAAACGATGAAGAAATCATATTATAAAGTATTAAACTTTTAAATAAGAAATTTGAACTTTCAAGTTAATTGAATTAGAAATAATTTGAAGTTTTTGATAAAATATCCAATTAATTCAATAAAATTGATTTCTCAGAATCTAAGGAAGTTATAATATAAATTGTAAAGAATTTCTAAGAATTTCAAGAAAACTTAAAAAATAAAAGGGTAAGTTTGGATTAGGTTAAATCTGAAAAATTTCCATAATTTGTTCTAAAAGTAGTGTTGATGTTATTGAAAGAATAAGAAATAGTTGTTCCAGAAATCCTTTTATTTTTATGCTTTAAAGAAACACATGGAAAACGAAAATCTATTGCAATAAAAGCATAAGTAAAGGAGATTTTAAAGATATTTGCTATACCACTTTTGAAACCATGTCTAGATCACTTAAAAATAGAGGATAGCATATTTTCCAAAGGAGCTATTGGTTATGATTAATTGTATTCATTATGTGAGAAGGAATACCCTATTTTTCTTAATTTAAAACTTAATGGAGCATTAATTTCCTATATAGAATTTCTACATAAAACTACTCATATAAATACTTAATAATTTTTAAATTTATTTGAAAAACCAGAATTTAATGATTTCTTAGAATAGATTTGGAATATTTGTGGGAAAGAAATTTAATAATTATTATAGAATATTCTTATTGAAGATTTAGAATATGCAAAATATGGTTCAAATATTCTGAGAATAGGAACATTTTTGTATAGAATCAAATTCAAATTAGAAAAAAAGAAGATGAATATAATGGAAAAGGGATATGATGTAGATGAACAATCATTAGATAGACGCACATATGGAGTAACTGAAAGAAGTATGAATCCCTTATTTAAAACATTTGTTACTGATTTAGTTCATAGAAAGAAACCATTCCCATTATTACTCAAAACATTGAAAATGGATCTATATAATTTGAAAGTTGGATATAGAGTAACTGAGATGAGAGAGTTGGTTGTAGATCCAAAATTTAAAAAACATATGAAAGAAAAACATGGGGTTGTTTGGAATAGAGAAGATCCTGAAGAGAATTTAGATCATATTATTGCTAGATAATATCCAATAAAAGTAAGTAATAATGGTAAAAAATATGAACTTAATTGGCCTAGATTAATAAAGAAATAGGCTAAGTTAATTTATGATAGTAGAGAGAAATTAAAGGCTTAATTATTAGATGTTTATGCTAATCAAAATTTCATTAAAGTTTATAGTGAATTGATTAAATTAAATGATAATAATAAAAAAAAAATGTAAACAAAAGAAATATTAATGAAATTAGTTGGTTACATTAAATCAATAAAAGAAGAATGATTGAATTTATTTTTTTATTAATAAGGATAACTTAAATTGTTATTATTGTAATTATAATTTTAATTATAAAAAGCCTTTATATAAGCAACCTTTATGTATTTGATTATTTACTTGCTTTTCCATAATATTTATTGCTAATGTTATTAGAAGTATAAGGATTAGACCATATATTTATCTTCTGGAGAAACTTTAAAATTAGATTTGTAAAATTACATATATGGTAAGCAACTTCAATATTCATCCTCTAATGATTGTCTAGAGAACAAATTGCACTAGAAAAACATAGCTCTAGTCAATATATAATAATCAGATTACTCAGAATATAGTTTATGTTATGACCCTAAAAGTGGAGTTTGTAATTAACAAGAAATTTATTATTATTATTATAGAGTTTGGACAAATGGTGTAAATGTATGTTAAAGATTACAATGTGACAATAGTATATTACAATATTACAGATATTATTTCAATACCAATTTATAAGACTAGCTTTAAAATTGATCGAGTAATATAATATATAAATATATAGAATTTTTAATGTTATAATGTGTTATGTATGAGATATAATTTGGGTTTGATTGAATGTAACCATAAAACCAAAGAATAATCAACTATCTATTTGATTAATGCACTTTTACAGTAAACTTAAATCTATTTTCTACAAACTAATCAATTAGGCCCTATCTAGTAATTGATATCATAATAAATAGAGCAGGAATTATCAATTACATTAATGATGAACTTGTGACTTACTATAAAATGGTCAATTTAATGAACAACAGTAGAATTGACATGTATAGTATAAATGTTACTTCCAAAGAACTGACCATCTCTACCAGCATAGACAAATAAATATATAAACTATAGTCATTGAACATATACAATTTCTTGATTTACAATTCAGCCATTTATTTTTTATCAAAAGAATTGGGAGTGTGTTATGTTAAGAATTACTCCTAAAATTATTGTTGGAAAATGACTGATGTCTTTGATGTTTTCAGTGTCTTCATCTAATAAAATGGATTTCACAGTGTACTCTTAGGGTCCACCTTTACTTCTGATATCTTTAAAGCATATTTATTTGATGATGATACCTATAAAATTATTTAGATGTATAAGTTATCAAAAAATATGACTTTTTCATAAATATTCCATAATGATAAATATAGTTTTATTATTGGACATAAAAATAACAATACCAAGAAATATTACATAGAAATTTATACTCAAATGGATGATTTCACTTCTAATTTGTATAAAACTATTGAAATCAATTCCTCTAAAGATTTATTTTATTTTGATAGTCTAAACAGTATGATAATAATTTATTAATTTAGATAATGCCTATGCAATTAATAATAAGTCCATTATTATCATAACTCCGTAAGTTTCATATCTAACTATTGATGATAATCAATGTTTTAGTGAAATTATTGAAATTAAAGCATTATTTCCTTCTATGGAAATAGATTCTATTTGTAATTTTATATTCTATGTCATCAAATTGGAAGAAGGAAGCCAAGATATTTATGACAAATAAGAATTAGATCACTCATTAGTTGTTTTAAATCAAAGTATTAATACTTTATATTTGAATAATTTTGTGATTGGTCCTAATGTTGATTATTATTTATATAATACATCAATTGAAAATTTAAATGAGAATGATTTTGAGAGAATCAAATTTAAAGAACAATTTACAATTTAATATTCCTAAACTATGGAAATCAATTCTATTATTTATAATCGTGCCTTTAAGAATACAATTGGAGATTAATACATTCAAATAATATAATGGAAAGACTTAAATCTTGAAATATTTAATTGCATTTTCTCTGAAAGTGATAGAGAGATTAATTGTAATTATAAATAAAACATAAAAATTTAAAGTCAAGTATTGTAAATTGTTACAGGATTGTTATGCTCAACTGAATGTTTTGTAATAAGATAAGAAAAAAGAGCAGATCTCTACATTGAATATAATAATAAGTTTATTGTTACTAATTGTTTCATTGATTCAGAAAACATTATTTAGACAATTAAATTGCACTTAGAAAAGTATTTAGTAGAATTAGAAAATAATAAAATTTAAGTATGTATTCATTTTTAAATAGATATTCTTGCCAATATATAAATAATCAATGACTTGCAGTTTCGAAAAGGTTTTTGAGATTAATTCTCTTGAATTAGAATAACTTATTAATGCCAATCGGTCTATAAATATATTTAATGTTAAAACTAATATTAATATTTATAACCTCTACATTTCAACTAATTTAGGTTTAATCATAATAGATCCAGGTTTATTGAGATTCCAATAGACCCAATTAATAGCATTTGTTTAATTTAATTAATAATTTGATACAGTATTATAGGTGATTGGAAATAGGATAATCACATTATAATATAAATCGATAATGATCATTAATCTAGTCTAATCAAATTTCTATTATACTGAAAAAATATTACCAAATTTCAACTTTACTATCACAAATACAACAAATTCATAAGTTGCATTTTCTCAAAATTATTTGTATTTATAAGCAAGAGACTCTAATTACACTGATGTTATAATCGTTTACAAAATAGATGAACCTCAGATTTCAGCGTTTCATACTTACTTTTTGAAAACTAATAATTTAGATTTTAGTGTAATATAAAAACAAGATGATGAGGTATTTTTGGTGCAGTTGTTTGATGCTTAAAAATTGTACAGTTAGGTTATTTTATAGTTCAAATCATCTTAATCAAAAATAATTAAGGTTTTATTTTAAGGATTTACAAGTTATGCAAAATTAATGGATGTAAATGTAAATGTGAAAACTGCTGAAAAATAGTATAATCTATCATTATTAAACAATACAATTTAAAATATAATTTATGATGATTTGAATTAAGATTTCATCAAATTAGATGGATATAATGATTATATTGATGGAAGTGTAAGTGAATGGTCAATCAAATGTTTTTCTTGCGAAAAAGAATTACAACTTATCAATAATATTAATTATGACTAATATTTAACATAGATTCCAAATGCTACCTAAATCAAACATACTAGTGATTATGTTCTAATATAGCAAGAATAGAGTATAATTGCAATTGATAATTTTGGAATGGTCAAATTTTATATTCCATTACCTTTAACAGAATAATCAACTAAATGCACATCAATAACTGCCAATACTTTGGAAAGCAAAACAAAATTAGTTGTTTCAGTTTGTAATACAAAATCTTAAGCTTAATTTTATATTACATCATTTCTAAGTTCATTACCAATTCCTATGGGTCCTTTTTATTCTCCATTAGTAATTAATCAAATCACTCATATAAGAATGTTACATGAAATTTTGTTTATTTTGGATGTAGTAACAGAATATGTCTATTTGTTTAATTTAACAATGGATGAAAATTAAGCAGATACTTTAAGAGTGATGAATACATTAAATGCTAGAGAATTCACTGCTGATAAAGGATAAGTTTTTGTTAGTTTCGATGTAGCCTATAATAATGATACTTACCTTTTATTTTTACTAACAAATTCATCATGTAAATTTATATAAATTATAATAGAATTTGTTATTTACACTTATCCTTAAGATGATGCTTAAACATTAGATTTGATACTCTACTTATATGAATAAGGATTTACAGACATACCTTCCAATATAGTACCATAATCATTGATAGTAGCAGAGGCTGGCCAAAGGAATGAAACACAATATTACAGAATTATTGTGGTTAATTAAAATTTTCATCATTATGAATTAGAGATAATATTAGGATATCCAAATAATTTTATCTAACCTAAATTTATTAGAGCTTATATGTAATATGGATATTTCTATGCAAATGGAAAGATTAGAGTCTCGGAAGAGTCATAGGGATTTTTTGGTTTGGTTTACTAAAACCCTTTAGAAGAAAAATAAAAACTATTGGTTGTTTATGATAGATTTAGTAAAGGCTAAGAAAAGTTAAGAAAGATTTTAGGAGGATATAAAATATTTTCAAATAATTAAATGTAAATATATATATGAATAAATTTTAAGATTGTTTGATTTTTTACATTTTATGAGGAGGAATGATGAGTTTTCATATGGAATCATTTTGTAGGATGGACCTATTTTAAACTCTTTGACTTTATCTAGATATTTGGTTATTAAAGTAAATTTCAAAGAATTTTAAACACAAAACATGACCTTCAATGCTTCAAATGACTTTGGAAAATGGGTTAGTTTTTAAGCAAATATTTACAATAGAGCTGGATAAGTAATAGATCATAAATTATTAATTAGGCAAATTTACTTTTAATAATGATATCTTTAGGTGTTGTTGTATTTATAGTGATATTTTCATCATTGCTATATATTCGAAACAAATTAAAAAAACTTGAATTTAAAGTGTTGGATGTGATTCAAGAAGAAGAGGATATAGTTAAAGAAGATCAATGATTTTTTTATTTATAAATATTTTATTTAAGAATTATGATCTAATTGGATAATTGTTGGATGAATATCAATTTTTCTTCTTTGGAGGATTCCACATTTAAGTTAATGTATCTTGGACTAAAAGTGTAATCATAGCATGTGGTCCTACTCTGGTGTAAAATACTGGTAACCCAACCCATAATCCTGTTACACCTTCTCTTTTAATGGTCTAGAGTATGTAAATGATAATGAAATACTTTAAGGAAACAGTCTCCAATGTTTTTGTAAGGGAATTGTCCTGTAGTTGGATCTTTTTTCATTCTTTAAAGTTTGGTTTTGAGATTGTCAGGAGGCAAAGAAGCGATTGCACATCCAATACCAGCTGCAGCAGAGGATCTATTTGATTATAGGTAAGTATGTACAATAATTTATCCATGTAGTCTTCTTTTCCTTTTCCATGAAGAGAGACAATAATGTCCTTGATCTGATCATATGTTGTTAACATACCTAATAAATTAAGTTGTTTAAATACTTAAGTTCATAGCAATGGCTCTGATGATTGTTGGCAATGATCCTCTCCAGAGTGTTGTGAGTCCCTCCTCACTAACAATTCTGTAGAGAGCATCAAATACATTTTTATAATTTCTTCTTTATGCTTCTGGTAAGAGGGTGTCGGCTTAAAATCTAACCAAACATAAATCAGCTGGATTTCCTACAAGAGATCCAACAAATCCAGAAAATGAAGATGCTAAACATCTTTCCCAGAAGATCATGCTTCTACCATGTGTTCTTTTATAATGATCATCGATGGCTCTATATAATCCTAAACGAGTAGTAGCATAAGTGACTTATCTCAGTAGAGCGGCTCCAATTCTAATAATATATAATTATTTCTACCCTTTGTAAAATCCGAAAGGTCCTTCTGTTTTAACGATGTCTTTAACAATATCAATTGTGCTGACATTGATAGCTTATCCTTATCCTTTAAGTTCACTTCTGACTTGAATACGCACCTTCACAGTATCCATAGGTTGGACAAAGGTTGTGGCTGTACATCCTGAGATACCTCCGATTAAAAAAGGAGATATTAATTCAAACCATGTTGGCATATCTAATTTTATTTAATTAAATAATTTTTAATGTGCTACAGGATAAATCAGAAAATAAGTGTTAGTATAAATATTCATACGCATTATTGAAGAAGGAGTAAATTAAAATTATGGAGCGATTTGAAAATTTATTTAAATATATGTAAAAATAGAAAATTTTACAATTATTTATGAGGAGAATAAAGAATATTTTATTAGAATATCTAGTTTATATGAAATCACTAGTATTTTTGGTTGTTGATAAGATTATTAAAAATAATTTAAGTTTAGGATTCTTGTAAAATTTAATTTTAAAATAGATTGTTTATATATCAATACTTTTAAATTAATGAAACCTTTGATAAATGAATTAGATGAAGATTAAACAACATAAGTATTTAAACAAAATAAAAAGTAACATATATGAAAATTGTATCTTTTTTGGAAGTAAAAAGGTTAGATTAATTACATTTAATACTTGGTATTTATTTTTTATAATGATATAACATTTTCAATGATTTTTTGTGAAATAATTTATAAAATTGATAATTTTATTGTTTGGACAACAATGAACTCATTTATACTTATTGTTCAAGTATTGATCATTTTTATTCGTAATATTTTAATACTATTTCATATTAACCATCAAAAACAATATTCATGTTCACCATCATCATTATTGCATATGTCTCTTTTATATTGAGTATTCTAAGCAAAAGAAATATAGTTGCAAAGAAAAAGTAAGAGTAAAATACTATTGCTTTAAGAAAGTGAGCAAATTTACATTAAAAAATAATTTTCTTTATTAGGAGAATTTATCTTCTCAAAAGATAAATGATAGATTTTTGAATTAAATAGTTTACAGCAGCCAAAAATATTTAATTATATAAAATTAATCTTGCTTCTTTATATATTATTGATAATTATATATTTTTTTCTTAAATTTCTATTTATTTTATTTGAAAGTTGATTATTATATGTTACTTAAATATAATGGATATTATGTATAAATCATTCGGTTAGTTTTTGATTAATATATTCGATTAATCTATCAACGATATCAATTTCAGTTTATCTAATAATTTATGGCAATTTAATACCTACTGACTTTTTAATTGTTATATTCTTGATCTTCTAATTCATTAATTCGAGTTGCATCTTGAATATTCAGTTATGTAACTTCTACTATAGCATTTGAGATATTAATTAATCCATCTAATTCATTTAATCTTGATTATATCTCCTTTAATCTATTATTGGCAGTAGTCAAAGAAACTTATAAGGTTTTTTTTTCATTTGTTAAATCATCACCTAATCTACTAAGATTATCGACTTGAGTCTTATGATTAGATTCTAATTGATCTTAGCCTTCTTATAATGCAGTAATCAATCTTGCAACAAGACTAAGAACATTGTTCAAAGTTTCAGGGTTGACTTTAGTAGTCATTTCTGCTAATCCTTCAATGATTGGTTAAAATAAAGTAAGGGAACTCTTTTTAGTATGTGCTTCAAGGATCTCCTTAATTTTTTAGAAGTTCTCTTTAGTCTAAATTAAATTAGTTTTAGTGTCTTATCTAAGTGATAATCATAACAATTACGTTAATTAAATGAGGGAAGTTCCTTCTCCTCTTAAATTTAATAACAATCTCTAAGCCTCTTTGCATGCTAATATTGCATCACTGTAATCTTAGTATTTGGTAGAAAAATCTGAATTTTCTGAATCCAATCTTGCTTAAGCATCATTAGAGCCTCTACTATTTCTATCTAGAGCAGCTTAATCTTCTTTGACTCTAGTTTAGAGTGTAGTTAATTCATTATTGAGACTTGTCTATTCTTGTCTCTAATTATCAAGATCTGATTAAGCTTATTCTAAAGTAGCTTAAAGTTTGGCTAAATCAACTTATGATCTTCTAGTGAAGGTTGCATTCTCTTGATCTTATAATTAAGTGAGTGCAATTAATTCATCTTTAATTTACTATAACAGTTGCTTGAGTTCATTGAGAGATCCACCTGTCTTCATGTTAACACTGACTAAATTGATCATTGAAGATCCGAAAGGATGATCAGCATAATTTGATAATCTCTATGTTATATCTGTAACTGTTGAAGCAGAGGCCACTACTATGAGTAGAGCAACTAATGTTGATTTCATTTATATTATCAAAACAAAAAACGAATCTCTTCAGACAAATATATTAAATATAACAACAGATATGTAGAATCATAGAATGTTTTTGATTCCAAATCATTATATCTCAACTTCACTCTTTATTTCATTATAAAGTTCTGTAATTGAAATATTGTTTTGGAGAGTTCTCAAAAAAATCATAATTTCTCATTTACAAGGGTAAAATCAATTAGATTGCTAATTATTTTCATTTTCAATCCGTTATTCTACTATTTTACAAATTAGCTTATGTATTTCATATATTTAGATTATATAATCATCCTTCTATAAATTCGACTAATTTATTGGTTCCTAGTCTGAGGATATCCATCCATTTAATTCGTTTTAATATATTCATGTAATCCAATTATAAACTCTGAATGCAAAATTAAATTGACTGCTTCAAAAATACATTTTTAATTTATAATATTCCCAAACAAAATTAAATATAATTAAATTTAAAATCATTATAAATCAGATTGCTCTTAGACATCCTCTTATAGTTAATCTAAATCCTAAACAACCTTTTTGATTGGAGAAGAATCATCCAATTTATAAAAGGATTCTATCACTTCCTCTTACTACTATATTGATGAATAAATTTGCTTAATTCCATAAATAATAAATAAAATATTTACTAATATTGAAACTTTATAAGATAAGATAACTTCATACTTATTGATTTGAGAGTACATATATGATAATTATTTAATAATGACAAAAAAAGAATGATTATTATTATAATTATAATTGTACCAATTTCAATATTATTTTATGGTTATGAATAACTCTTGTTAGGTAGGTAAAATCATTTTACCAATCTAGATGACATTTAATAATGTAATAAATTATAATCACTTAACATTGAATTAATTTTATATTAACACTGAACAATTATCAATTGCTTATTTATCGGAATTATCAAAGATCAATGATCCTTTCTGATAATTGCTAATCATTATCTTACGATAAGTTTTAAATAGTAATATCATAATTTATACACCAAAATTTATTGAATATTATTATAATATCTTTTACTATGAAATTAATTCTCTTTCATCTTCCTTATTATAAATTTATTCAATATTAGCACATACCAATCTCGATCTCTATTCTTACAAATATTATTTGCATTAATCTAATTTCAAATTTTCCAATTTCTCTAATTACTTCTCCATTAATTCAAATATCTTATATAAAAACTATTTCTTTTTTATTAACTCTGTCATCATATCACTTTCATTTATTGCAGTCTTCAATCTGTTAGTGCTGATTGATCTAATTGGAGATGCTTAAGTACTAGTAGTCTTGCAATGCTCTGCTAAATTTTACTGAGAGTATTGCTTTTACAATTACGTTTTCTTTACACTTATTGGTAAACCTTTTAATTCAAACTTCTATTGTTAACATCCCAATATAGTCTAGAATAGTTAATCCCAACTCCATCTATCCTTCTCTTCTTTCCCCAAACAACTTGTTATAATTTATTTAGTCTTTTAATCAATCTTTGGCAATAGAGGAAATTTCAAAGATTCATTATCTAAACGATTTAACAACTCAACTACATTAGAAGAATGCCATGGAGTTGTCTTAAATATCAATTCAAATAATATAAGGCCAAGTGACCATATATCAGATTTGCTTGTATAAGGTAATCTTCTTAAAATTTGAGGGGCCATATAAAGTGGTGTCCCAACCAAAGAAGACATTGTTGAATCCACTTAAACTCTCTTTGCAAATCCAAAATCAGTTATCTTGAATACACCATCCTATAGGAGAATATTGGCTGGTTTCAAATCTCGATGCACTATACCATTTCTAAGTAATTCTTATAATCCATTTAAAATTTGTTTAAATATTTCCATAGCTCTTTCTTCTGATAATTGACGTGGTATCAAATAAGCCTTCAAGTCCCCTCCATTACAATATTCTGTTACTATATACGTATTATTTGTGCTATGAAATACATCCAATAATTTCACTATATTCTAATGATTGAGTGATTTCATTATCTCCACTTCTTAAGCTATTTATTAAGATGTGTAATCACTTTTAATAAGATTGTTACTTATAATTTTAATAGCCACAGCTATTAAATTAATAAAAAATATTACTCTGATCATTAGAAGTATCTCTTGCCATATAAACATTAGCATAAGCACCAGAACCAATTTTTGCATCATAAAAAAATTCATAATGCTTAACTTTCTTCTTTTATTTATTTCTCTCACTTTACATTATTTCTAATAATAATTATTAATCTATTCATACTTTATATTATTCCTAAAATTATAAAAGAAGCATTTAAAATTTATTTTTTATTTTTATATAGATTTAAGAATTATAAATTGCTTAATGATAAACAAAATTACCTATAGTTGATACTTGTGCTTTCTAAATTTCAATGTAATTGCTATTTCTAATGATCTATGGTCTTTTAAAGATAATTATTTAATATTAAAACTGTTTTGTAGTAATATCAAACACATTATATTCAAATATCTATAAAATAATATTACAGAACAGAAAAGCCATTAGATAGCATTCCTCAATCATCAATATACACTTTTGATACTTAATCAAATATTAAATTATTTTATAAGGAAATTATAGAAAATTTTCTGATTAGAATTCAACTTCTAAATTTTTAGATCAAAATCATAACAATCAATTGTAGAAAACCTTTATAGAGTTTTCCCTAATATTATTATTATTTCAATTTTTGTATAGTGTTACTGTCGAATGAATATAATGATGGATGTTTTTAATGTTAAAATAGTAAATAGTAATATATAACTCAAATATTCTCATCTTCATCAGTTTCTTCCTCAATCAAGCATAAGAATTTTTTTGTTTGCTAAGTTCTTTAGACTTAGTTTCTGAAAACCTAAATTTTTTAAAGTATTAAGACTGACATCTAATCCTAAGAAGTATCAAGTTAAGGATTAGACAATTTAAGTATCACTTCTTTCAAGTATGACTTCTCCTTATCACTTACTAATCCCAAAGAATGGAAATTTGAAAGTGTCTGGAATGCTAACTTGTAATATGATTGCATAGCAATATAATTAATCATTAAATCTAATTGAAGTTGGTAATAAATCCACAACGCATAGTTTCTTAAGATTTATATTTAATAAAATATATGAATATTATAATAACTCACCAAATCAAGTTATTTTAAAATTCTTCAATATTTTACTTAAAATTAATACCATTCATGGTTATTATAATTAAATAAATAAAATTCTATATATTTATATTGTCTATGACATAATTTAATCATTAAATTTGTCCGAATTAAAAAATGGTTTGTTGCTCATAATTTTTTTATTAATTAGGTTAACTTAAATTTTGAATTTGACTCGTACACAATTCCTTGATATACATGATTTATTCCATATTTTACTCAAAATTAATCGTATAGGTAGACATAATTGTCATTATTTATTCGTTAGCAAGTTAAAAAATGTCTGCTCTCTTTCTTTAAAATTCACATTCTTTCTCAACAACTATAAGGCTGTTATTTAATAGTTCAATTGTATTTTAGAAATTTTTTTTGATCTCTTCAAGTTCATGATCTACTATATTATGGGGTTCCTCATAAGCTATAACTTATAAATGTTATTAAATATTATCATCTAGAATTCTTTTTAAATGTTCTTTTATTAAAATATTATTAGATCCAAAATAAATTAAGTCAACATTATTTTATTAATTAATAAACTCTTACAAATCCTACTCATTTTTTATTTTTGGATAACCTGATTAACACTTATTAAGAAATTCTTATTTAGGTATGCTTAAAAAATAGGATTAATATAAGAATTAAGCACTTTGCTCTATTCCACTTTACCTAAGTTGAATTTAGATGGCATTTCGATCAAAATAGTCTGCTTTTTATTCATAATTAGTTGAGAAACATTTAACAAAAAATGTCTCTGATCTTTAAAATATTTATATCAAATTATTAGTTACTTTTTAAGTATCATCTGCTACAGTTTAATCTTAAGATTAAAGAGTAAATGATTTTATTATTTTATTTTCACTCTCTTTATTTATATTTTGCAGATTCTCACTAACAGAATATTTATTACGTTAAATGAAACTATCAACTAAGTAATAGATTTCACCTCCTGTATGTTTTATACCAATTATATTTTATCTATGTTGATGTTGTATTTAACTTTATGTTAAATTTTCTTTCTTTTTTTGTAATTGTGACTCTTAAATGAAAAAATCTTGAAGACCTTTTTCTTAAGATTATTATGTAATTATTTCTTTTAATCTGAGAGTATTTGCCTATAAAGAATGACAATCCTTTAAACTTGTGAATATTACTTTTTCAAATAATTCTATAATTTTATCATTTTTTTGAAAATTTACTATGGTAGGAGTCAACTTTTCTGATTTAAATAATTCTATTTATATAATATATAACATTTACTTTCTGCATTATCTATAATCTGAGTATAAAAAGAATTCTATATTTTTTCATTAATGTAATTTAACATTAACTATTCCAATTGATTTTATTATATTCCATAATTATTCTCAATAATCTCTAATCCAAAACTATCAAATATATTTAATGTATATTTTTAATTTTGATCATTTTCTGAGGAGAGTTTTTAATTTATTTTATTTTGAATCCAACAAAATAATTTATAATAGAAATCCATAACAATTCCATTTATGATAGATTCTGCTTAAATTCTTCTGCTCTATTAACTATTGATTTTAGAATTTATAGTCCCTTATAAATCTTTAATTTTCAGTAATTCTTGAGACTAAATAAAATTTTCTTCATATAAATGAATGAGCCCAGCAAGACATTAAAATATACTTATAATTTCTTCTAAACTAAAGTCAAGAACTCCAAAAGCTAAGAGGAGTTATTTAAAATTTTCAAAATCTTAATTAGCTTAATTTAAAATTTCTAAATTGGAATCATCTAAACTTGATGTATTCTAATTTTGAGTTCCAAAAATAGCAAAATTAGTGTCAAGCATCAATTTTTAAATTTCGTCAACTAGTTAAACAATCTCATATTCAACATTCTCTTATGCCTATTAAGCAAAAGTCTCTATTATAATATATTTTTAATTTACTTAATTCTTAAATTCTCTAATAGGCAGTTTATAACCAATAGAATATGTGATAATTTCTTTCCATATATCCTTATTGTATAACTCGAGTTCTTTCAAAAAGTGATGTAATAATTTTTCCATTACTTATTTTCCCTTATTAGTCAAATTGAATTGATATCATTTTACCAAATCTGGATGAATTAGAATTATTCATTGTTTTTGCATTTCCAAAAGCTTCATATATGATATTTGTGAAAGTAATTCTTTTTTCTATATCAACTTTGCTTAGAACAGTAGAATTGAATAATCCACTTTAAGACTCTGCTGCTATATAGCTCAGAATACCATTAGAAGCTACAGTTTTACCTGCTCCACTTATTCCTTAAATTATTATAGATGATGTTTTTGAATTATTATTTGGAGAGAAGCATTTTTATTTAGCGCTTTCTGCCAATTTAAAGAGATGAGGTGGTGTATTTTTATCATCTATGTCTAGATAATTTAATTAATACTCTTACTTTTATTATTCTGATAATTCTTTTTACAATCTTGTATTTTTTAATCACTCAAATGATGAGTATCTTTATATGGATTTAGTGATATGAGATTTGTATACCCTAAATCTCTATAAATTTACTCTTTCTTGAATGCATCCTATAAATTATTTAGAATTTTTTCTGTTGATGGTTTAGAAATATCCTAATTTATAGTATATGATTTTACAGCGATATTATAAGATGGTGGCTCATTCACTTGATTATTGTATTGGGGTATTGAGTCTTCATAATTTTAAGATGAATGATTATTAGGGTTTTATGATATATCAATACGGTACTAAAGTGATGTAATAAGTTATTGCTCATTGTCACATTAAGTCAACATTATTTATTATTAAATTAATATGGAGCATTATAAACTAAATTAATATAAAAATCAATTTTGAATTTATTTCTGATGATGGTTCATTAATTTATTGAAAAATCCACCTTCAATCTTAATCAATTCTTAATATTCCCCTTATTCAACTATTTCTCCCTACTCCATAACAACAATTTTATCATAAATTTTAATATTTTCTAATCTATGAGTAATAACCAATAAAGTTCTATTTTCAGCAAATTTAAAGAGTAAATCATGTAATAACTAATAATTATATTGTATAATATTATACTTAATCTGTTTTAGGATCCATATTTGAAGTTGCTTCATCTAAACAAATTATTTCTTTATTCATAAGAACAATTCTTAAAAAGTTTAGTACTTATTTCTCTCCATTTGATAAATTCGATCCATTTTATGATATAATAAATTCGGCATTACAACAATTACTATTTGTATTATTAATGCCTCTTAATTAGAATCCAGTATCAATAAATAATTTCTCAATGATTTCTTTGGTTGTTTTATTTTGAGGATCTAAATTATCTTTTACACTTGCATTATATAGGAATCCAAATTGAGGTACTACAGATAATTAAGATCTCAATTCTCTTAAAGTTAATTTTGATGACTAATAAAATAAAAAGAAATAATTACATCCATTCCATTTATAAATATTTATCCATATTAATGATTATAGAGTCCAAATAAAATATTTAAAATAGAAGTTTTTCCAGATCCTGTTCTTCCAACAAAAGCTATTTTCTATCCTTTCTTAATTGTTAAGGAAAAGTTTTTTAATGCAAATTTAGCTTCAGCAGAAACATTCTCATAAGTTAAAAATATATTCTTAAATGTAACTGCATTTTCTATTCTGTATTGAGTAAATTCTTTTACATCTTTCCAAATATCTGAATCAATTTTTGGAATTATTTGAACTTTATCAATATTTTCAGTTTCATTACTAAAATATTATTTAACTCTCTCTACAGATACTATTCCTGATTCCATTCTTAAATATAAAGAAAATAAATCATAGAAACTATCTAATACTACCATTGAATAAGTAATTGCTAATGCTAAAACTGTATAATCATCAGTAAAATCAAGTATTAAGGTAAGGATAACAAAACTTGATACACAAATAAGAATTAAATTACTCATCAAATTTAATCTGACTCCAAACCATAATTTTGATCTTTCTCCACATTAATCTGTCATAACCCAATTTTACAATTTATTCTAAAAAGTTTAACAAAATAAAGTATTTTTATCAAAAGCTCTAATTACTTTAATTCCAGTCAGAGTTTCATTAACTGTTTAAAGTAGAGATCCTTAATTGACTGATTTTAATCTCTTGATTTCTCTATTTGATTTAATGTAGATTTTACTAACTTAATAATAAAGGAACACAACTCCCATTAATATTAATACAAAAAAGGGTTCCAATATAACCAAACCTATAGATAAACCAGTCACTCTACTAACATTTTCTAAAAAACAATGAAATGTCCAACTTAAATCATCATCAATCATCTATGTATCATCTTATATTCTATTTATTATTCTACCAGCATTTGTTTTGTCATAAAATTTCATTACAGATTACATTAAGACCTTATTCAATCTATAATATATATTATTTAATATACTTTACAAAAAGCACCCAAGCTGATCTCAATGCTGTTGATACATATAAAAAGGCTCTAACAGTAGTAACTAATAATGCAAATAAAGTGAGATAGAGTAAAGTATTAGTAAATGAATTATTATAATAGATTGTTATTTAATGTAACCATGTATCATCATCTCCTTTCAATTCTGATTTTAACCAAAAATCAATTAAAGACATTGATCCTTACATAAAGAAATTTACAATAACCCAACTAATCAAAAGGAACCAACTCATACTACTAAAGTAAGTAAACCAAGTATTCATATTAATTTTTCCTTATTCTCTTTCTTCCTAATTTTCTGTTTCATCTTATTCAGTTTTATGTTAAAATTATTCTTTATCTGATTTTTTAGAACTTTACTACTTAATCAATTCTGGTATCACTTCCTCTAATTCATCTTCAATATTTGGCTTATCTTCTTCTGGCTCTTATTCTTTCTCTAAGTATTCATTAATAATATTTTTATCATTAATAATTTATCCATTTTCTAAATATATTATCCTTGATTACACATTTGGAGGTACTTAATTTAAATATCTATAATGAGAAGTAATCAATAACACAGTTTTTCCATTATTTATTAAGAAGTTTAATATAGTTTTCTAAAATATTTGATCTGCAATATGAATATCCAAAGATGAGAATATGTCATCAAATAAATAAATATCACAATTTTAATATAGAGCTCTGGCTAATGTAATTCTTTACTTTTATCCTCCACTTAAATTCTTACCATCAGGTCCAATCTCATGAAAATCTTACTTTTCAAAAGTCATAATATCTTTCCTTATTTCACAAATATCTATTACTTCATTATATAATTTTTAATTAAAAGGTAATCCAAATAATATATTGTCTCTAATACTCATATTCTAAACCCAAGATGTCTATGAACAATAACCTATATTTCCTTTTATAATTATTTGATCACTAATAGTTAGCATTCTTTATCCTGAGAGTAATGAATCACATCTGATTGAAATATTATTATACATTCCTTCATATTAATTATACTTTTGTAACTCATTCAAAATTGCATTAAACAAAGCACTTTTCCCTGATCCAATCTTACCAATTACAAAATTCAAAGTGTTTCTCTCTATCTTCAATTCCTCAATTCTTAATAAGAATTATGAATTTTCATTAGTTTAATCAAATACAAGTACATCATCACTAATTTAATTCTTTTTTAATGCTCTTTTTTATTATTCATTTTTTTCTATTGGCCATTCACAGAATAAACCTTCAATTAATATTACATCTCCCTCTTTTACATAGGGTAATTAGAAACGATCATCAGGATCAATCTCCTATTATTTAAGAAATTTAGAAATTCTACTAAATGAAACATATGCTAATAATCCAGAATTTATACACCAAGGTAAAATTCCTAACGGAAATATCATTGTATTAAAAACAGCTATTAAAGAAAAGATATTCAAGTCAGAGAGTGATTTACCATTGCTTACAGATGAGATTATATATGTGCACAATAGTACATAACTGACATTATTCCAAAATATTGAACATAATCCATCAAATCCCTTTAATAAACTAAGCATAAAGAATTCCCAATTTCTAAATCCCATAATCTTTTTACTAAAAGTTTCTTCCCATGACAAATATTTGATTTATTTCATTCCTTCAATAACATCTGTTGATAATCCTACTCTTAAATCCTTATATTCTAACATTTTCTTTTCTGATCTCATCATGACAGCAGTAACAATTAGATTGAAAGCTTGAGCACAAAGCATTGTAATTACAACTATTGTACCTGCATGAGAATCAAGGTGATATAAAAAGATTAAGCATCCAGTTATTAAAAGAATTGCTTCCCATGTGTCTCTGATTGTAAAGTTGATTAGCATAATTTGATCCAAATCTGCTGTTAGAAGTGTCTAAAAATAACTCTCAATTTACATTAATATTAGCTGAATGACTGTCACTTTCACCTTTATTGCTAATGCATTAGACTCTCAAGGCTTTATCATAGATCAAATATTCGGATATCAATCTAAGTCTAAGCACAAATAAATTCACGAACTGATCTGTTTTGGCATTAAAATATGTTCTTTATAATAAAATCCTTTAAATACTTGAGAAGAGAGAGACAAATAATACCACAAATAGACAATATCGGTTGATATAACAATTCTCTATTTAAATTTATTAAGGAATCTGTGGCATAATTTAACATTAGTAAATTTCCTAACATTATAATGTCTGTAGCTGTCTATATTCCAAGTAATTAGAGAGTTCTAAACAAGAAGAAGTGTTTAAAGATTATTCTGTATAGATTTTTTGGCTTTGATTGTAAAATACTAATTAATTAGATAAAATTTACTCCTTTAATTCCTGAAGGATCTACTCACAATCTGATTCTTTAATAACAAATTTCCTTAAATCATTATTTTGTATTTGCCCATCCATACCATTGACAGTATTGATCAAAGGTGTAATGTCACTAAATAACCAGTTGTCTGATTTTACTTATTTGTTCAAGAATGATTATTCCATAAATTATATAATAATATTTAGTTGATGTGGCAATTATTTGTAATATCAAAATTCTTTAATATAAATTTATTAGGATTCCTATTAATCAGAAACATAAATTTTTATGGCTTGAAATAGAAATTTTAATATGGATCTAATAAGTTTCAATTTAAAAAAGAATAAATAAATTTAATATTCTATATTATTCTATATTCATTATAATATAGAAACACATTTTGAATAGTTTATTTAACAAAAAATAATCTATATTTAATTAAATGACTTATGTTTGAATTAAAATATATACACTCATTAATTTATTATTATATAAAGCAGTTCAACTCTTGATAATTGATTATTATGTTTTGAAATTTCAAGCTCTTATAAAAAGTTATTTCTTGTTTTATTGCAAAGTTCTTTAATCATAATCCTATATAGATCTTAAAATTAGATATCTTTTTCCTTGATTGATAAATATAATAACATTACTTCTATGCATAATCGCAATAATTATTGAATGTATTTTTAATAATTTTCAATAACATGTGGATCTCCTAAATATGTTTCTTAAACAGGTATAAATTAATTGATATATGATAATATTGAAAACAGATGTTTCCTAGTCTCTTAATTTTATTCACCTCCATATTGATCAATTGCTTCAAAACAAAAATTTTACAGGTTAGGTAATAAAAACATCTGATTTTTACTATCTAATAGATGCTTTAAAAATAATATAATATATATATTACTTTTGATGAAGGATAAGGTAAAAACAAATTACAAAATTCACTAACACAAACAACAATCATATAATATTACTTTTTGTAAAACTTTTAATAAGAACTACATAATGATATGACAGTTCTAGTATAATAATCAAGTGATAATTAGTCTTTACACATAATTTTTCCAATATCTCTCTTTTTGCTTAAATATCCAGAAATAGTCTTGAAAGTCACCAATAAATTATCAAGTAATTTTTATGAGAATTATTTTTATTATAGAGAATTCAACCATTATCCAGCAATTGCACACAATTTTAGTATAATCTATAAATATAATTAAGAATTCTATTGTTCAAATGACTACAATAATAATTATGTAAGTTTTAGGATAAAATCACATGGTTCAGGTAAAGAATTTGGAAGTACAAATTCATATAGTAAATCAGTTAATTGATATATTTATGTAGAACCATAATGTAATTAATGAATAAGTTCTGAAATTATATTTTTCCATCCTGAATCTCCAAATAAATAATCATTCTTCAAATTATCTACATTTAATAATTTTATTCGATCACTATATTAAAGTTTTTAAGTTTATTAAATTTATTGATTTAACAGAATTGAATTGAAATTTAAAACATAATTGATTACATTGTCTAATAAGATTAGTTTATACTAATATTTCTCGTTGAATACAATCACTTCATCTTAATTGCCCATCTTTTCAATTGATTTTTTAACAGTATTTATTAACTATATATATATATACTATAAATTACCTCCTAAATTTCTAGATAATTGATTGTTGAAATACTCTCTATCATAATATTTTCACACAAAAGATCTACTATATTATTCAACAATTCCATTTTTGATCCTATTCCTTAAAATGTCGCTTCAATTGCTCCTTGACAAAGCCAACTTAAAGCTTAAGTAGCACTTCTTATATATTGTTCATCCCTTATATACTTACCTCTCATACTTGAAAAGATAATAAAAGAATATGAAGTATAATCACAGAATCTTCCCAATAGTTAATAAGTCTTTTATAACTAATTTATAATCATAAGTTAGTTACATTTAATTGAATATTCTTTTCCATTTTAGTTTAACCAGATTTAATAGCCATAATTGTATTTGGTATAAAGATATCTAAAAACTAAGTCATGTAATCCTCACTAAATAAAACACCTAGAGTCATTAGATAACTAGCTCTTAATCTATTTTCTTCATTATTATCTACAATTTCCTTATATATAGCTGGCCACATTTTTCTCACTTAACTTTTAATAAATCCTCTCATTCCCAATTTAGGTCTTTCCTTAAAAGGAGGAGGTAATGGTAATTATGATAATTTGCCTTCTAATGTCCAAGCAGGTTCTATTCCTAATTATCTAACATTTTTTATATCTTTCTCTTTTTCAACTTCCCACTCTTTACCAACATCTTCTATTATCTATAAAGCTGCTTCCTAAATTGATGGATCACTATCAAATAATCCAGATAAAAGATAAGGAACAAGTCTTGGATGATGATCCCATCTATCAGCTAATCCTCTCAACCAAAATCCAATTTCTTTGATAAAGGCTTGTCTTACTTATTATTTTGGATCTATAATTAATGTAGCCTAATTTTATATATATAAACAATAATCTTTACAAAATAATTAATGTGATGCATAGGTTCAAAGAAGGCTTTTATTGGAACAGAATTAGGATCTTTGAAGCCTGTCAATATTTCAAATACAAATGCATTATTTTTCCATACTCCACATAAAAGAACTGCCGATAAAGCTTCTAAGGCTGCTACTCTAACTGGACTCTTCTTATTCACAAGTGGATGAAGAATAGCTCTTCCCATTTTTTCTGTAAAGTGTAAAAGCATTTAATGGTTAACCTTACAAAATTTACCCAAACTTTTGCAAGCTTCTTTTTAAACTTCACCAAAAGGATCCATTAAGAGAGCTCTATGAATATCTACAATATCATCTATATATTCATGTAAATTATCACTATCATTTTTACACATAATTGAATATAAGAATTATGTTAACAATAAACGAATCTTGTAATAGTATTCTAATATTTACTTCTTCTGATTCTTCAACAAATTTCATTAGTCTTGTAGGTAATTATGAAGGAGGTGGTCTCATTACTTCTGGTAGATGACTAATCCCTTCTAAATCCTAGCAATTACTTCTTTCTATCAACACAGAAAAAACATAACTCAAAAGAGGTTCATTATCTTCTGAATTTGTTATCAATCTAGCCTATAAAAATTTATTGATACTCAATCATTGATTTTATGGACATTTCTCTAACCTTTTCATTTGTATCTGAGAAAGCCTTCAAAAGTACTTTTCCATATTTTAAAATTATTTATTATGATAATGCTATTATTATTGATTTTTCTTTTACAATCTGATTAGGCAATATTAGGATCTGTAACTTTTTAATAAATCTAAGTGATTGCTGTTTTTCTTAAAGTTGGATTTTATTCATGTAAAGCATTTGTATTCTATTTGAAAAAGGATTCCAATTCCTAAATTTGTATATAATCATTACTAGATTGTCACCAATTATGAAATCGTTCATTTAATTCAAAAAATATATTATAAATATGATAATATTAATAAACAAAAAATATGCTTATTGAATTATAAATACCCTAATAACAAACCTTTTATTAAGAAAATGAGTACTATCCAAATTTAAATTATAAAAATTGTATTATTTATTATTATCCTATGCTACTCAGTTTAATTATAAAAATATGTTAAACAAAATAAGTCAACTTTATCGTCTTTCAAATCTTAAGTTACATTATCCAAAAGGATTTGCAAAGATTTTTAAGATTCCTCATCAAGCCACTACAAGTGATATTGTTTAATTAATCAAATAAGAAGAGTAAAGTTTCTAAAATATTAAAATTACTATGGGTGATAAAGATATGACTGATTAATAATTACCATTTATAGATTTAGTGTTGCACAATACTCCTTCCATTAATATCGATGATGTTAATTTCTCATTTGAATTAGATTTAAATGGTTGTGCACCATATTATATGAATTCTGAATTAGAAACAGCTTTTGGACAACTTGAGATTCCTTATTTTGATGCTTTGGTGATTGCTAGATTCCATGAATTAATGGTTTAGCAATTAAATCCTAGTAAACAGTCTCATAGCCCAATTGAAATTGAAAATGCAATATAAAAAGCTTTGGCAAAATTTGCAGAAGAAAATGCAACTAGTTCTTAATTCTGGTAATTATAGCAGACAGTATTGCAGAATTTGGATTAAGTAATTGTGTATTATGAGAAAATAGTAGCTGAAGTGACAGATGAAGCAACTAAAGTATTTTATAAATATCAATAATAAAATAGCAAGGACATAAATTATTGAAATAACTAATAGTTTTTGCTCTAGTTTAGTATTTCTTTCTATTATATTTGACTTATGGATTATATGATTGGGGAGTATCAGAACCAATATCGTATTTATTGGCTTAAGTTATGGAAACAGTTGCCTTATTTTATTTCATTAAAAAAGGAAGAGCATTTAAATAAACTCATTTGTTTAAAAAAAAATTTGATAAGACATTTTATGAACTTATTAATAAGAAAACTAATTCTACATATTTCATGAAAGATCTTGAATTTGCAAAGTTAAAGGCCGATCTTATTTAAGCTAAGATAGTATATGGTACAACATCAATTTGAAATGTCATTACAAACATTATCAATTTACAAAATACATCAATATATTTATTAATAATTATTATTAATCCATTCTATTTTAGAAATAAATGATTATTATTCTCCTATCCTAATTAATCATTATATTTGCTATTGATTTTAGTGAATACAACACCACTTTAACACTAAAAGATTTTAAAAGAAACTTAACTTTCTTAAAGTAATATAATTATAACCTATAGATAATAATATTTTGCAATTGATATCATTCCAAATGAAGTTGAAAATTTTCAACAACTATAACCTATCACATATTAAGAATCAAGAACAATGTTTTATTTCAAAGAAATCATGAATGGTTCATTTATTGGTTTAAGAAATAAAAAATCAACAATTTATGCTTTACATTAAAATTGTACATTGGAAACTATTACTTAAGGATACCCTTCTAATTCTTAAGATTTTAAACCTAATTGTCTCTAATTATTGATTGATAAAGATCAGAGTCATCTTGCTATAATATATCCAGACTCTATAATTTTATACAATATTGAATTTGATTAGGTTTCTAATTTACAGTATAACTATAGTGATGCAATTACTGATATCAAGCTTACTTAGAAGTACATTTTGATATCCAAAGGTATATAAGGTGTTGATATTTTGAACTTTTACGGAGAGATTATCATAAATAATTTTATGACCAATGAGAATGTTTTGTAAGCATCTATTCAAGCAAATAAATTATTATTACTTTTAGATGGAGGCTTACTTATTTTTAATTTTAAGTCATCTCCTAGATTAGAAAAAAAAATCTTGGTAAATGAAGCGGTAAGGTTTGAACATAATCATAAATTTTTCATAATTTAAACAAAAACTAAAATTTATGAATATTTTTGGAAAGATTTTATTGTAAATCAAGTAATTAATTCAGAGTCTGAAATCACTAGTATTTCACTTTATTAAGAATAACTATAATATATATCAAATGGATATCTTTACTAAAAGGTTCTTGGTATTCTTAAGAATGATTTCAATCTTAGTTAAATTTATGTATCAACCTATTAAACAAATTCTACTCACATTATAGGGTTTTATGGAAAGGATTAGTTGATTTTGTAAAAGGAATAATCATTTGAGATAGTATTTTGGCACATAGTGCCATCCTTTATAATTTTTAAAACTCTGGAAACAGGTATTTTAACTTGTAGGGTTAATTTACATTAGAAAGATTTTTCAAATGTGTCAACAGTGTCAACCATTTAATATAAAATCTACATTGAAGTTATTTATGACTATTTTGGTATGTTAACAACTATAATCATTTATACGGTACCTCCCTTAATATTATTAATACTGTGTTATCTTCTCAGAAGAAGATACTTAATTAGAAAACAATAATAGAAAGAACAGGAAAAATCTTCATTAAATGAAGAAAACTCAGAATCTTAGAGAAAAAATGATTCAATTGATGTCAAAACTTAAGAGGAAGAAGTAGATTTGAGGGAAAAATGAGATTATTTTTATATTTGATACATCACTTTAACAAAAGAATATTTTTTTATTTTAATACATTCAATTATAACATATTAAATTAAGCAAAAATATAAATGTCAACTTAATAAAAGAAAGAAATCATTGAATATTGTGTCTCAAAACTAGGATGGACTAGAGATCAAGTTGAAGATTTAGGGCCTTAATGTTAATGGAATATGGAAAAAATGAAAGAAACTTATAATAATTTTTATGCTCCAGCTAATTATATAGGAAACCCTCCTCTTCAAAACTAATATGAAGTAAATTTACATATTCTATTATTTAACAGAATAATGAAGAGGAAGTGATTAATCAATTACAATTGGATGAGTAAGAATAATTACAATAGGCACTATTAGAATCTCAACAATAATAAGATAATACACCCATAGCAGATAAACTAAAATTTGATTATTATCCTGTAGGGATATAAAATTTGGGGAATACTTGTTATTTTAATTGTCTTTTATAGATAATTTTTTATAATCCTAATGTAGTTTAATAGATTTTGTAATATAAATAATAAGAGATAAATCTATCTGAATAAAACATATAGTAACTCAGTTAAAATTTTATGACTAAATTTCAATTTGTAATTGCATATTAAATGCTTTTGAATTAGAAATTTTTTAAACCATAGGAATTCTACGATGCAGCAACTAATTTTGAGAAACAAAGGTAAAATAATAAAGTAGTTTCAATTAAAGAATATAGGGATTTAAGTGAATACCTTACTATTTTTATGGAACTTATTGATTAATCTCTAAGTAAGAATTTCAATAAGTTGAATGATTAAAAAAATATTTTCAATAGTGAAGAGTTAGAAAAATAATATATTATAAAGTATGAGAAATAACATTAATTATAATGGCATATAGGTATATAGAATAAACAAATATATAATTTTTTATATAAAGAAATTATTGAAAGTAAAGCTTAAATAAAAGAATTGCCACAAAATCTTATTTTCACAATAGGAAGAAGTGATTATTAAAATAAAAAATTAGAAGAGGATTTTTATTTTCCTTAAGATTTATATTTAGATTTTGTTTTAGGTGATAAATAAGCTACAGGACATGTTGAAAAATATATTAATGAATAAGTTAAAACTTATAATGTCTATCAATAATGTAATTTAATCAATTATTTATTTATAGTAAAAAAACAAGCAGATGCATTTGAGAGAGTAGTGAATTATTATGAATCACTTCCTACTTTTGATACTTTTATTCTAAATAGTTTGAAACTTGAACATAGAAAGAAAGTATAAGAAATGAAACAATAATTTCCATTAAATTATAATCTTTTGAATTAAGAATTATAACAAACATCAAAACATTTATATAAATTGGCTCAAATAGTCGCCCATACAGGTAGTATTAATTAAGGTCATTACTATTTGTATTAATACAATTTTCATATGAAACAATGGTTTAAATATAATGATTCAACAGTTGTAATGTAAAAAGAATAAGATATAATCTCTGATTCTATAAAACAAGCAAACATTTTGATATATATAAATTAGGAACAAAAAAAGAAGGTGGAACTCTATTAAAAATAATTACATGAAATTGAAGACATTAGAAAATAAAGAGGCTTAGAATTGCTAAATTTTAATAATATCCAATATGATTTTTTGCAAAAGATTCCACCTAAAATATGCAAGGAAGTAATTTAAAACAATGAGACATTTTTAATTCAATATAGAGAAATAACAAATGTGAAAATTAAATGATTATATCTATAGAGATGTTTTTATAATTCATTTATCATCAATTTGTGTATGAATCTTAAATAAAAGATAAAAGTTTTATTATAAAATCCTTTATTTTATTGTACGATTATAGATAATAAATCTCATTTCTTTGCTTATTGTGCTGCTAAATCTTCGTCCATTTGTTTAAGTTAAGCACCACCTCTAAGAAGACCTGATCTTCTAGCAGCAACCAAACCAACCTTTTATCCTGGTGGGGCATATCTAGAAAGAGTTGATGGATGACCAATATGTTATTAGTTACCACCACCATGAGGATGGTCAACTGGATTCATTGCTACACCTCTAACCTTGGGCCAGCATTTTCTAAGTCTTCTGTATTTATGGAATTGTCTTCCTGCCTTAAGGATAGGCTTTTCAGTTCTACCTCCACCAGCAATCAATCCTAATTTATATAATACTTATATACCTACTGTAGCTCTACATAGAGCACTGAGAGTTTTTCTTGTTCCAGATGGTAATCTGACTCTAGTAGTTGTGCCATCATCTGAATGACCAATAATGGTAGCATAACAACCAGTGGCTCTTCCCAAAGCTCCTTTGTCTCCTGGATGTTCTTCCAAGTTGCAAACGACTGTACCTTCAGGGATTTAACCAATTGGAAGTACATTTCCTGTGGCTAATTGAGCTATTAAAGGTATATAAATAATTAAAGTACCTTTAGCTCCGCAATAAATATATTATCCTGTGTATGATCCTTCAGGAGCAATGAAGAGTTTGGTGACCTTCTTGTATTTGTATGGATCATTGAATTCAACCTTAGCTAATGGTGCACCTCTTCCTGGATCATGGATGATTTCTGCAATCACACCCTTCACATAACCATGTCTCTCAGCATAATCAAGATGTCTGTATTATGGGCTACCAACTCTTTAGTTTTGATGAGCCTTGAAGACACTGTTAGACTTTCCTTTTCTCTATGCTCTAATTCTCTTGCCCATATTTAAAAGATTTTAAATTTTGTTTTTAGAGTGTAAATATTTTGAATAACATCATTAATTCTGGAAGTATATAAACAATCATATGGCATCCAATCATTATTGCTTATCAGATTTTAAGTAGAAACATAATTCTAAAAAATACACATAATCAATATAGATCAAATGATCACATTATTTCTTAATTTGAATTTTTATTCAATTCTTTATTCTAATCTTCCGATTCAATTTATATAACATCATCAAGATGAATATCTTTCTATTAAAACAATTCATCTATCACATCTTATCCTAACTCAAAATTACTGATTTTTTGTGCTTTTTCAAAATACTAAGTTTTAAATTATTGCCATGATTCATTTTGAAGGTATTATTATAAATATTCATATTACTAAGACTTTTCTACAATGAACATTCCCAACAGTGTTATAAAACCCAACTATCCTTTTCTTTATTTTTCATTATTATCTACTTTATTAGTACATTATATCAATAATTAAACAAATTAGTTTTCTTCAAACAACTAAATTGAATTCTAATATATTTACATTCTTAATTAGGATATCGATTTAGTCTTCTATTATCTAAGAAATCAAATTGAAATATTAAAAATGCAATATGTCATGTTATTCATAAGTGATAAATAATTAATTATACACTTTAAAGATGTTACATTAATAAAGCTTATTAATAAATGATTAATTCTTTAAGGAAACAGCTACACCAATTATTTCAAGTAGTTTTAATTTTGATTAGCCTAAGATAGTTGATTTCTAATTTAATAAATACTCAATCCAATCAGCACAATATGGTTCTATTCTAGAAATGACCATATCAATATCAATATTTAAGTTTTTAGCTTCAAATTACTATTCATTTTTACAATTACATTTTAGTAATTGAAGTAAATTAAAAAGTATAGTGCTTGATGATATGGAAAGAAAATTGATATTGTGCAATGTTGTTTAGCAAAGCTTGTCAATAAATTCTCCAAAAATAATATCCATATACCATTCATAATAATCTATTTCTTTAATCATTTCTTAGATTAAATAAGCAATATTAGATGATATCTCAAATAAATAAATAAGTTACTTCAAAATTAGTTGAATCATCTATTCTTTTCAAAATATTCTAAAGTAGATTGATTTTTTCACATTTGTATTATTATTATTAAACCTTAAGTAAATAAAGTAGAAAATCTGATACTGAACGAGATTACAATTATTTAATCATTCCCTATAAAACTTATTGGTTTTAAAAACATTCCTTTACCACTAGTTCCTCTGGAATTTATTGTAACACATTTATAACAAATCCAACAAGAACTTAATTTACATCTTGATCCTGTTAAAAAAAATTTAACAATTTATAAAGAAGTAGTCTTTAAACTTTAGGTATATATAATTTACTTATCATGATCAATAAAATACTATGATTTTTAGTTCCCAATGAAACATAGGAGTGCAGATGAATAATATGGATATCTATATGCTCTCTTTGAATTTGAATCATCATCTGGCATTTCTGTTATATATTTGATTAATTCAATTATGTGATCTTCCTGAAAACTATTATTCTATTTAAAATATTACTAATCTAAAAGTTTTTTATTTTGATATGAAGTCTCACAAATTAAGTTATCATCATCCAATAATGTAGCCAATTATAAATCTTCAGTATCAAAATGAAGGTCAAAACTACGGTTTCTTAATAATATTTAAGGAAAGCTGCTTTTAAGTACAAAATATATACTTTGCAAACATGAGAATTTATTATAATAATGGAATAATTGGCTGATTAATTGATCAATTAGAATTAATATGAAGAAGCATACAATCTTTATCAATAATGTGAATAGACATCAGCAATATTGATAAAGGAAGCCCTATTGACTTGCAAGATCGGACTTTTTAAATAGGCAATTAATTTTTACAGGTTGGCATATGAAAGAGGAGAGAAAAAGAATGAACTTTTAATCAAGATAGGTAAACATTATAAAATACAACAAATAAGGGAAATTGTAAACTTAAATAGGCAATTATACTTAAGCAATAGAAGTCTATAACCAGATTTTGAGTGTTGATGAAAACAATCCTATAGCTATTGGAGAATTAGGTTTATATTAAATAATATATATATAAGGATATACTTTTTACTGCATGGAAGATCATATGTAAGCTATAAATCGATTTACAAAATGCTCTTAATTTATTTCTATAATACCTAAATTCCTTAATAAATTAGGGGATGAACTTTATAGTGAATACAAATATAACACAGCTAAGCTCTACTATTTAACAGCCTATTAGATTGATAAGAACTTTTAAGATTCCTTATTTGGATTGATTGACACTTGTCTAAAACTGGATTAATATGAAGAAGCATTATAATATTGTTAAATTCTTTTGTTAATTAATCCTAATTGTATCTAAACAAATTTAAGAAAAAGTATTTAATTTATAAATTTTGAAGTTAAAATAAAGATCTTGATAAATAAGATTGAGGATGCTGAAGCAATAGTAAAAAAATTAGAAGGAATTTCTCTTGATTATTAAGCTGAATATTAATTGATTGATTTAAAAGGGTTAATACTATTTAAGAAATAATAATATTTAGATTGCATAAATTACCTTAAAGTTTATATAGAAGAGGATCAATATAAGATATAATTGATTGTTACTATGGCTAAATGTTATTATAAGCTTTAAAAATATGAAGAGGCATTGGATCAATTAGAAAAAGTATTTGATGTTTATCAAAATAATTATCCAGCATTATAATTGTAATGTAAGAATTTATATATTTGCTTAGATAAAATATTGATTCATACTAATAAGTTATAGGATGTAGAATTAATAAAATAAAATATTGATATTCAATATCTATGATTTTATTTAGAATCAGAAATTTATGGTAGTATATGGGCAAAATCATTTATTAAAACATTTTTTATGTGTGTTCTAAATTTCTCCATCATCTTTTTAGTAACATTGTATTCAATCTCATTAACATTTTTATCAATATATTTATATTATAGTATTGTATTGTAAATAGCATGAATTCCACAATCAAAATTATTAGTTTATTGTGCTACATTTAATATTGAAATATTTCCTTCACCTTTTGATTCTTTGTTCATTTTAGGAAAAATCTTTGCAACTTTTTATAAGATGGCTTTATCTTAATTATTATTTAATGAATTAAGCATGTAGAGATGCTCATTTTAGTATACCAAAGCTAAAAAATGTCCTCTATCAACATTCATTATAAAAATTAATTTCTTAATTTCACTGAGATGAGCACTAATTTCAATGAGATTTGGTAAAATGATAACTTTAGTTTCCTTTGAAGTAATTAAACTTGAAAAAATGTCCTGACAATCTACTGTATTAAGTAGTTAAATTGATTTTCCAAAGATAACTTTATAATAGTCAACCACCAATTAAAGATAATAATCTACTCCTAATTGATTGAGCCATCCTCCATAATTAAAACCTAAAAAAGAGTAATTAGAAATTGAAAAGTCCTTATGATTTAGTATATAACGAGTAGCTGTAATAATTTTCTTTTGTGTTTCATCAGGATTTACAATATCAACTTTGAATCCATTTTTGTATTGTTTATATACTTTCTCACTTGTTTTTTTATTATCTTTATTCTATTACAAAATGAACAAACCTTATTTTAGACTATTTTCATATTAACCCTCAATGAATTAACTATCATTTTATTCCTGGTACTTACCATGTCTTTACCCCCATGAATACTAACATTGAATTTTAGACTGTAATTATGCAATTTCTATCTTGCAAAGTTCAGAAGCAAATCCATCTTTAAAATATCCATCAAATTAGCCATATGAGTTTTTGAACGAACCATTTCCAAATGGTAAAAAATGAGATCCTTCAATTCCACCTTCATATATAGTTTATTCTGTTTATTCAAAATCCTTAGGCATTGAAATAAAGTTCTGACAATTTACATAGAGTAGAGATTTTTAAAACAATGCAAACTCTCCTTCTTTTACATTAATAATAATGCTATTAGTTTACAAAATTCTTTTACATATTTCCATTAGGTCTCAACAATAATTTTTAACAATTTGACAACTATTTAATTTTATAAATATGGTTTTTAGCATTTTTAGTCTGGGTGAATATTGTGCTCTTGGTATTATGTTATTCATCTGTCATTTCACTTAAATTTTTTAATTTTTAAATACTTTATATTGAATTAAATATAAAATATTAAAATCAAATGCTTTCTTCAGAATCATTTGAATCTTTTTGATTTATAGAGTATTCAGTTACTAGATCAAAAATCTCATCCTGAGTCTGCTTATCTAAAAGCTACAAATCAAATTCTATCTAAAATTGTAAATTAAAATAATTACTTAATATTTTCCTCTTTCTAAATCCACAATATTTATAGGGTTCTCTTATTCTAAAAAGTCGTCCAGTCCTGTAGTTTTATTCTACTGAACATAGATATCATCTTCAGCCTCTAATTCTCCAATGAAACAACGCAATTTATTTCCCTATAATCCATGAGATAATAATCGAGAATATAGGAACATAAAAGATTTGCCATTTAGATTCAATTATTACCATAATTCCTTTTTTTATCCATGTTTAACTTGTATAGTTTCAACTAATTATCTTTCTTATGGGCTTAATTCTTCAATCTTCTTAGGAAAGTTGAACCAACATATTCTAATATTAGTGATAAAAAGGGATCCAGGAATTGGCTCTAAAGAAATTTAAGCATCATTTTATCCATAAATTTTGGCTTTTATATTTTAAAACAAGTAAAGTTTGTCTTCATTCTATAGTAAATCGAAAGGGTATGCAATACCATTCATATTCTGTTATAAAAAATAAATATAATTGGAAATATGTTCTGTCTTTGTGGATTGAGTAAGGAAAACAATGAATAAGAACATGTATAAAATTCACATAGAACTACTCTTTAATCTAAAATGAGAATAGATAATTATGGCAGTAGAAATAGTTTGAACATTACTCAAGACTGCAATAGAGTCAGTCAAGAATACACAGATTTTTTGTGTGAGTACGATAAAAATTACTAAGAAAAATCTTATTTCTTTAATGATTATGATCGTTCTCCTTGCTAAAAGCTAGAAGTAAAATATTTTATGTTTAAATAAAGGAATCAAAAACTGATTTTGAAGGATCTGTATTAATGCACTAAGGAGATGGATTATTAGTGAAATCAATCAATGTCAATCAATAATCCATAACTAAATTGAAAGATACATTCACAGCATTTATTATGAGAATCCTTTATGATATTAAGTCCTTCTTTGATGTACTTAAATTCCATTTGTATTTATATAGATTGCTCCTCTTTAGGAAGTCAAATTTGTAAAATCACTTATGCCCAATATCATAACTGAGTTGACTTATCGAAGAGTCAAGAATGATAAATTATTGATTGCTCATGACCCAACAGGAAGTTTCTTGCTTAAACACCTGTCCACCAGTCAATAGGTATATTTCATAGAAGAAACTCAAGTCTATAGGCCAATCTTGGAAAAAGGAATTGAAGTTTTGAATTGTCAAAATAAGATACATTTTGTAGCTAAATCTGATATCACCGTTAAATTAGATACTGCTATTGTGAGTAAAATAAGCTATTTATGTTTTTAGATTTATTATCCCTTTATGATGTTCCTATCTACAGTATAATTTAGGAGTACTTGGATTTGGCACATGATCTAATTCTAATTCTATCTCCTAAATTAGAGTATCATGAAATGATATCATAGTTAAGGTAAGGAATTAAGAATAGTGCACAATCTCATATTTATTGCAGTGTAGAAATACAGTCTGTCTATGAGTACAATAAGGTAGTAGCATTTATTGTTTATTATGGCGATGTATCAGAAATTAAACAAAATTAACAATTACATTTTCTATATAAATGCATTTCTAAGACAATTCAAAAAACATTTAAATACAAGGTGTTCCTGAAAAATTTGAGGAGTCAAATTGGAGTGATGAAATTGGTTGACTTGTTTTCTCTCTATGGATTATTATTTGATAGTTCTGATGAGAATTTTAAACGATTTTATAAACAAGTTAAGAAATAATACTTTCCTAAAATAAAATCCTAAAAATTCATATAAGATGATAGCAGTAAATCATCTACTGAATCTGAGAGTGAAGGAATTCAAGAGATAGAATCTGCAAACTCACTTTTTACTGAAGTAAAATTATATAGTAAAAGTGAATCTATTCATCTGTCCAACTATGTTTATGTTCACTTTCATTCATAAAACAGTTAAAAATCAACTTAATATGAAGAACAAATTTAAAAAAGTCAATGATTTTTGTTTTTTTTTATTTATAACTAAATTACTTTGGATTAGACAAAAATTCCAATTATTCAACTTTGATCTATTGATATCATTATTTAATATAATACAATTAGTTTCTCCTTTTAACAGTTCTTACTGATTTGTTCAGCAAATGAGATTAATTAAATTAGATCTTTAGATATAATGTAGCTTAGTAATTATTCAATAATTTTTATATTGTATAATGAAGACGAAACCCAAAATGAATTAATCAACTTCAGCAAAGAAATTGAACACTTAGCTACCATCAGATTCTCTAAGGAGTAGTCAAATAAAAGAAGAAATTAGAGATGATTTGACATCTTGGGATAGCAGATTTGAATCGACTGCTATAGATTACCCTTTCTCTAAATATATGAATCCTAATAAATTAACAAAAAAAGTATTTAATCAAATACATTCAAGAAAGGAATTCCTGATACTAGTAGAGAGTAGAGTGCAAGGTTGAAGAAATCCAATACAAATTCTACTCTCATATCTAGTCCTCGTCTGATGTCCCCAAAAGAACAAGTTGAAGTGATTCATTATCTTGAATAAAAAAATAAGACTTTAATTGAAGAAAATAAGAGAAAGGAATGTCTTATTGCAAAGCTTTTAAAGAATAAATCACCACCAAAATAAAATATTAAAATTACTCCGTAGTAACCACCTAAATCAGCTGAATTATGTTATCCTGCCACTCGATTTCCATAAATAGGCAGTCCTTTACCAAATGAATTCCAAGTTCCTATGTTTTATAAGAACACTTAACCTAAAGTGATTCAAAATGATTAAAATTGGAGCTTTGGAAAATTACAAGAGGAAGATCGAGACAATAAAACTAAGTCTTAATTTGCTAAATTTGTAAATACAAGTAATAATTAAAAAACAACAATTAAAACTAATTTAACAAAGCCTCTCCTTAAATTACCAAAAGAATTTCATCCTTAATCTTGGAATTCAATTAAAAAATGATGAAAAATAAATATATTTCATTATGTAATAATATAAATATATATTCTAATTCTATTTGTGAATATAAATAAGAATAATTGATTGTAATAGTTTCTAAATTGAATTATAAATTTATTTAGAAAAATAATTTATATAATGTGAATTTATTTTGACACATCATCTTAATTTTGAAACTAGTCAATTAACACCTTTATTTAATAGGCATAGAATTATTAGATTATATCTATGTAAATTTGTATATTTAAGGTTTCTTATAATAAATTTTGATTATATTGAACTAGATTGTTTAATATATAAGAGAATGATATCATTTGAATTCAGTGAGATTACTTGGTTATTACAATAATGTACATGTAGTATATTGATTTGATTATTATAAAAAATAATTGATGGAGTAAAATAAAAGTATTCCAGAAGAAAGGTATTAGTTGGAGATCTTTGTTAAAGCCAAGAATTTGAAAGACATGGACACCTTCTCAAAAAGTGATCCTTTTTGTAGACTTTTACATACAATTTAAGGAGAGAAGGAAACATGTGAAGGGGATACAGAGTTTTAAAAGAATAATCTGAATCCTTGTTGGGAAAAGAGCTTTATCATTGATTACATCTTTGAATTAAATCAGAAGCTTGTTTTCTAGGTTTGGGATAAGAACTAATCTGCTGGATCTGAAGACTAAATAATGGGGGAAGTTTAGACAACAGTAGCAGATATTGTTGGAGCAAAAGACATGAAGTGTGAATTTTAATTGAAAGATAAAAAAAGACAAACTGTTGGTACATTGATTGTAAATATTGATAAATAGCCAGAAGATAATCAATTTTTATAGTTGAGTTGGATAGGAAAAGATTTGATGAAGTAAGAAGATATATATTGATAATTTAGTACTGATGGTTTCTTTGGAAAGAGTGATCCATACCTTAAATTCTATAAAAAAGTTGGAGAAGATTGGTTACCTGTTCATAAAACAGAGATGACTAAAGATAATTTAAATCCTGAATGGAAACCATTTTAAATATCTTTTAGAAGATTATGTGGAAGCAAATTGGAATAGAAATTTAAGGTTGAATGTTGGGATGTTCATGAATATGGTAAAAATAATCAATTTATGGGAAATTTTGAAACATCTATTCATGAAATAATTAATGAAAATAAAAGTGAATTCAATTTAGAATATCAAGCAAATAAGTCTGGTGGTAAGATTGTATTGAAAGAGAAGAAAGTGATAAAGAGACCTACATTTATGGATTTTTTAAAGGATGGAGAATAAATTAATTTAATTATAGGTGTAGATTATACAGCTTATAATGGTAATCCAAATTTCCCAGATTCATTACATACTTTTAAAACCGAAAAAAGAAATCAATATGAATCTGCCATTAAAGCATGTGCATAAATCCTATTGAATTATGATTATGATAAGAAAGTAGCAATGTATGGATTTGGTGCTGTTCCTCATTTACCAAATTATAATGTTAATGAAACAGAATAATGGTATTTAGTTTTAATAATATAAATAGTTTTCCATTAACAGGGGACTTTTAAAAACCAGAAGTATATGGTTTGGAAGGACTTATAAATTTATACAAATAAACTTTACTAAATTTACAGTTCTCTGGACCTGGATGTCTAGGAGAAATTTTAAATTATTCTAAACAAATAGCAGAATTTAATTCTAAAAAGAAAATCTATACTGTTCTCTTAATATTGACATGTGGATAAATACATGATTTGCATCGGACTACAGAAATTATTGCTTAATGTATATAAGATAATTATACACAATAGGTGCCAATATTCCAATGTCAGTTATTTTGGTTGGAGTTGGTGATTTTGAATTCGAAAAGCTTGAATTCTTAGATTAATATTAGAAGCAATTACAAAAGGAGGTATTGACAAGGAATGTAGTTTAATTTGTTCCATTTGCTCCTTTTTCTCATAGTTTACCAATTTTATAAAGGGAATTACTTGCAGAACTTCCTCATTAATTGACAAACTATAAATCCCTTTTAGGTTTATTACCATCAAAATGAACATAAAAAATGTATCCTTATAAATATATATAAAATAAACATATATTAATGAATAATATATCCCCTTAATCCTAATCCTCACTTCCTTTAATCAAAAATAAGTTGCATGTTGGAGAGAATCTCATGTATTAGATACACAAAAGAGCCTTATAGGAATATCTAAAAAGTGGTAATATTGATTAAAGAATTGTTTCAATGAATTTATTAAATGTAAGTTAATTGAAGAATGAAGAACTTAATGTACTACACTAATCTTTAACTTCAAAGAACCAAAATTTGGAAGTAGATGCAGCCAAAATATTGTCTAAAGTATTTCCATTATCTCATACTCTTTAGTTTAGACCAAAAGTTAAATCTATTGGATTACCACTCTATTTCAAGAAACCTGATTATACACATGAAGATCAAGAACTCAATTAATTAGAAGAACATCTGTATAGAATTCATTTATTAAATTAGCAAAATTGTACTCAAATCTAAATTAAATACCTGTAAAGTCTTTAATGGAACCTATCTTGTGGATCCAACTATATAAGATCTTTAAAGGACCAATTAAAAATCCAAATTACCCTAACAATTTGTTTACTTTCCTGCCATCAAACGATAACCTAGTCATGCTAATCTTCGAGATACTTAATAAATTAAATAGGTTGTCAATTAAAGATTGCATGACTCTGAATTAACATTGTAAGAACTAAGAGAAAGATATAAAGAATCTAAATTAAGTGATTTCTAAAAGTATTTTTTTTAATTGATTGATGAGGGGGATGTTGGTGAACTGTAATCTTTGTTCAAATAAAAGGAAATATCCTAAGACATTCTTAATAGTCCAAATCATAAAGGTTACTATCCTGTTCATCTGGCTATTAGATAAAAAGATCCTCAATTATTTAAGTTGTTCATACAAAATGGTGCTGATCTGACTGTTTTAACAAGAAAAAAGAAATCAGTCAAATAATTATTAGAAATATATTATAATGATGAAATCTATGAATTAATTAATGGAAAAAAGAAAGGAAAACTATAATTATGAGGTAATTTAAAATTTAATCTAATTAATATGTATATCTCTGACATTACAAATGAAATTGATTCAAATATATATTCTAATATACTCTTTATTTCTTCTATTCATTCAAATAGGATCACATATACAATCTTATAAAAAATTAACAATTCTAAAATATCATTTAATTTGTGAGATTGAGAAGGACAAAAAACTTCTATGTTTGATAGATTATGTATTTGATTATTATGATAACACTTCAAATGAGATTAACTATCTCTATTTTCCACAAGTTCCTTCAACAATATAAATATAATAGTAGGAATCAAATGTAAGATATTAATATAAGATCTTAAAAACTTTATAAGAAATGCCAGACTATTATATTAATGTTAATTTATATAATAAAGTAGTATAAGCAAAAAATTACAAATATTGTTGATGATGAAAATGTATTTTAAATAGATTATAATTTGTTACATACATTCATTATTAGTTTTAGATTTTGCAAATAGAAATCTTAATTAGTAAAGTAGTATGATAATACTAGATAAAAACACCATTGCTTATAGTTGTATATTGTATAAAATCAAGAGGATGGAATTATTTAATTATAAACTACTTTATAACTTTATGCAAAATACTAAAATTGATTATATTAAATAACCAAAAAACAATCAGAATTATTATGATAGAAAGATTTCGAATATTTAATTTTTTGGTTTATTTTAAATTAAATAAAGTGTCAAAAATTATTAATCTATCTTCTTCTTACCTTTAATAAATAATCTAATTAAGAGATGTTACGATAAGGACTAGTAATATTGGAAAGTGAATTCTTTTTGGATACTATAGTTGATCGTTGTAATTGTTTAATAGATTTATTTAGTTAATATTTTAATTAGAAATCGATGGATTTATTACTAGAATGTGTAAATTGTGATGTTGGAGAAAGTTGAGGAAGTATTGAGCGAGTAATAGGAACAAATATTTTATTTAGTTATTTTTTCTTAGTTGTTTTTGAAGGTGTATTAGTTGGTTGAGTAGGTATTGATTTGAATGGAATTTATGTATCTTAGATTGTTTTGAGAGTTTTGATAGGAATGAGAAGTAGTTTATCATTGATAGTTTATTGTCTCTTAACTAAGAATGTATGTCTGAATTATGTTTTAGTATGAGTGTCTTTTCTTTATAGAAGTTATTAATGAAGCTATTTTTATTGTATAAGTTATTCATAAGGTATATGAGTATCACAAGAATTACAACGTTTTCTAAAGTTTGTGTTATTAATAGAGACCTTAGGTTTAGATAGATTCAATTTTCTAGAGAGTTTCTTTGCTAATAAAATAGAGATTGGAATTTACAGAAAAGGATTGCTTCTTCAATAAACTGTATTTTTTTATTTTATTTATTTGCATTTTCCAGTTAATGATGGTGAATAGTACCTTTATACATAAGATGAATAATTTTAGTATTATGATGACCACAATTAGTACAGTAACAACTTCTTCTTCTGATTTATTGTTCTTTTTTGATGTATTGTCTAGTTCCTTATCTACTTCCAAAACGTAATTGTTTTTTCTATACATCAAATAGGGAAGGTTTTTAAAGATCAAATGAATAAGTTCTAGTTCTCTTATTTAATGGATGTACAGTTGTATTAGTCAATTGTGGATGATCTGATTTACGATTCAGAATGTAATTATAAAGATTGATTGAACAGTCTTCATAATTCATGTTGGGCAATCCTTGAATGTCTTTCTCTATTGAAGTAGGATTAATGTTTAATACTCAACTGTTTGATCATCTTTTTAGCATTATTGAATTGTGATTCTTATTTAAGTATTCCTTCTAATTTCTTTTCAGGATGTGCATTAATTTTCATGACAGAAATAAACAAATATGAGACCATCATAACTATTCTAAAAAATTTGAACAATCCTAAATTTGCTTCATAATACGAGTAGCAACTCAATCGTCTTCCCTTCTTTAGCTTTTACAAATAGGTCTTAAAAACAGACACATTCACTCAAAGTGCATTTAAGTACATCTAACTTGTATATTTGAAAAAAGGATAAGTATATAAGCATTAGAGTATATTTCGAATATATTAATAGCTGACTCAATTGAAAGTGTATTAATACTACTTGAAGGGACATTGTCTTTGATAAAAAATGATTAAAAAAAACAAAAACTTGTTACTAAAATATAACCTCCAGAACATCTTTTTTAAGCAGAAATATATAAAAAGACTGCTTATTCAAAATATAAAATAATGGCCTTAACTGATTGTACAGCTATATCATTAACATTTATATCAATCCATGAGGTTTATAAAACAATTTTATTGTTAGATATCTGTTTATGGATTCTAGTTTGCTAAATATAAAGAAGAAGTGGAATATTTTAGAATATAATTTCCAGATATAAAGCCAATTGAATTTATTCCATTTATAAAGAAATTGAAAAAAGAAAATTTTTTGAATAATGTCAAAATTTATTCAGCCAATCAATATGCTAATAAAGTCTATTTTATTATATCAGGAGAAGTGGAAGTATATACAAATTTATAATTAATAAAAGATTTATGCTGAAAATGAGGATGGTAAACTCTAAAGAGTAACTATTGCATGTGATAATGACAGTTTTGGTGAAGAAGCATTAACAAATTCTGTTTCTAGATAATATAAATATACAGCAAAAACATAATATTTTAAGAAAACTATAGCTTTTGTATTTGAAGTAAATATTAAATTCTATTAGATTGATGATTATTGCCATACTTATGCCCCCAATCTTATTAAATAATTAGAGGATAAAATGAAACTCAAAGAAAATCTTATTTTGTAAAAAATTAAATAAACATAAACTTAAACTAGCACTTTACCCACAATAATTAATGGATCTCTCAAAAAACCATTTGAACAGTATATTCTTTAATTTGTATATATATCAGATTCTTACATATTGCATCACCTAGATCAAAAGCATCATCTATAAAAATTAATAGAGCTATTAGTCTTAATGATGGTGGATTATTTAACTTTATGGAACTAAATAACCCAGGTAAGAATCATATGAGACTTTTTGAATAACATGTTAATAGATAATTAATTAAAGAGAGACATGAAGAACATGGGAATTAATCTAGAGATAGAACTAATTCTATAGAATACTAGAAATTATGGAATTTAAGTTCAGATTCTAATAAACTACCTCAAATTAAATAATATTGATTTATTTGTAAAAATAAACTATTATAATTAATAATAATACAAATGCAACATTAATTAAGTTTGACAGTTCAGAGTAATAATAGTTATCTCTCAGATTAGAATGACACTATTGACATGTCATAATTTAATTAAAACTCATTTCTTTAAGGAGATGAATCATCTAAATTACTTTCTGATATACATGTGGTTTCATAAAAATTATCACATTCTGCTGATCATTATATAAGTGAGATTGTTGGATAAAGAGATGCTTATATGTAATATTCATTTAAATTTAAGAAAACAAATTATTTTGATCTAATCATATTATAGAATGCATTCCTGCAAAATTAAATACTAAAAAAGAAAGAAATGGGCTCGATATCGTAAATGTGTAATACAAGAATTAGTAGATAGTGAATTTACATATCTGAAATATTTGGAATTAATAATTGTGAAATTTTATGATCCATTATAAGGAATCTTGACAGAAACTTAATCTAAATTGTTATTTAGAAATTTGAAACAAATATATTTACTAAATAAATAATTTCTATTTGAAATATCAGGTATTTTTATTAAAACTATTAAATTAGAAAGATTTAGCAATTTTACATAACATACTTGTTTTGGAAAGATATTTGATAAGTATGTTTAATTTTTTAAAATATACTTTGAATATACTTCTGGTTTCTCAATTGAAGTTGTTTCTTCATTAAGAAAAGAAATTCCAAAATTAAATGATTTTATTACAGAATTAGAAGAAGCTGATATATTTAAAGGCGGTAATTTAGAATCATATCTTATCAAACCAGTTTAGAGATTACCTAAATATGTTCTTTTACTTAAAGATTTAATCAAACATACATGGTAATCTCATCCTGATTATTAATCACTTTAAGTTAGTGTTAATAAATTCATTGAAGTGAATTGTAAAATTGATATTTTAATGGATAAGTAACATTTACAATTTTATTTTTTAGTGTTCTCAAAAATCAAATGCTTTTTGAACTATAAAAATTATTTTTCGATTCTATTAATGTATCAATTGTAGAATCAACAAGAAAATATGTTTAAAGTGAAACTATTAATGTTCTCGTTTCAAAATAATAGAAATCAGTTATAGTATACATATGTAATGATATGATAATCCTTACTTAAAGAAATTAGAATGCTATTGTTAAACAACATGAAAAATTGTATGAATATCTTTACCTTAATGAGAAATCCTATTGTAAAAACAAACCTGAAACTTAATATTGTAAATTCTTATTTACAGTCTCCTCTTAAGAATAATCCATAACATTCATTTGTTAAGATGCTGAACAAAAATCAAAATTATTAAGTTTGTTTGAATCTTTAATTAATGACATTAAAATGAAGTATCAAAAATTGGAAATCTTCTAAGAATCTGATGTCTAACCCATTTAAGTATTTGCCAAGGGTACAGAATTAAGAAAGTCCTCCCTTCTTTAATCATATACTGTTTATGTGATGTTAGTATATATAGAATTAAATATAGATTTCTGCAGGAACTTAGAATTTAACATTACTTACTAGATACAGTAGTCTAATACAATTAGAAATTATGTTAAGAAAGTATTTCCCAGAAATTTCTATTCCACATTTAAGTAAGAATTAATGGGTAAACAATAAAACAACTTAATTAATTGAAGCCAGGAAAATCATAATTGAAAATTTTCTTGAAGCTGTTCTAAATTCTCCACTTATCAAATAGAATCCAGAAGAAGTATTGAAATATTTAGAACTTCCTCCTTCATTTTATGAGGCTATTGCATCTAGTCCTAATAAGACATGTATAGAGAGAGAGAGTCTAAGATAAACAATGAAGTCTTCTTCATTTAATACAGATGACATTTCATTAAGTGAAACCTTGAAATTTGTTAAGAATACAAATACTATTAGATAAACTATGCATCATAAAAGTTTAAAAGTTAGCAATTAAACTATGAATATTAAAGTATGTTCTTCTAAACATTTAGATAATATTCCTAGATGAATTTTATATATTTTTACCAATCAGTCCTGAATTAAGAGTAGCTGAGTTAATAGAAATGACGGCTGAAGCAATAAAATTATAAAGTTATGAGGATTTTAAATTCTTTTTAATTAAGGATAATGAAGTTAGGATTCTTGATGATGAAGATTGTATTCCATAAATTCAGTTCAATAAATTTAATAATGAAAATGTTATGACAAGACTTACTTTTATATTTAAAGCAAAAAAAATAGCTAATAGTAAATTATTACTTAAAAAATATTTATATTTAACTCCAAAATAGGAGAAAAAAGATTATTAATCAGATTTAGTAAGACTTAATTTAATTTGTCATCAAGCATTTGATGATATAAAGAATATGAAATATAAGCTTACTTTTTCATAATATTGTGTGTATTCCATCTATTATATAATTATTAAATATTATGAAAATTTCAGACATGTAAGAGATAATTTAAATATTTAGATTTATACTAAATAATCTTTGCCCATATAATTAGTGAAATAATTAGTTCCAGAAAAAGTTTATAAACAAGAGAAGAACGAAACATGGGTCTCAGAAATATATACTGCTATTGGAATTGTGAAATAGGAAATAGAATAAATAATTAAATAGCATGATAAGAATTTATAAGGTATAAAAAAGATGGAATAATAATTCTAATATATTACAGAATTGCTTTTTATGGAATCTCTATAATAGAATCCATTTTATGGGCTTTAATGCTTTAATATAGAAATTCCTAATATATGTAAAGACACATTATAAAAGTATTTTTATTTATTATTATTTATTAGATAATTCAAATGTCAATTAGAAACTTATACTACTTTAGGTGTTAAGTATGATAGATTTATTATCATTCATAATATGGAAAAGAAATTAGAAATATTTTTAAATGACATAGTCAATCTTTCACCATTCCCTTTTTATTTTGAATTTTAAATAAAGCAAATTAAAGATGAAAAATTTATTTTCAAAACTTCAAATGGATTAGAAATTTAGAAACTTTAAGAACTATATTCAAATATCTCTAATATTTTATGATATGAATTCTTATAGATACCAAAAAAATAAATTATCATCAACATTTAATCTTTATATTTTCCTTACCTTATTTAATTAAATAATTTGAATAAATTTTCGAATCAGGAAGTGTTGGAACTGTTTAATTAGTTTTTTCTCTTTCATTAATTCTATGACTTTTCTATTTTTAATTATCTGGACAAGATATAAAACTAGCATTAATATTAGAGTTATTAATTTATTCACTTAAACTTAAAGTATTATATAATTTTAATTTTTATCCATTTAATGAATTTTTCTTAATAATTATTGATTGTTTTGAAGATTATGATTAAAATTTCTATCTTTCTTATTATAAAAGTGTATTCTTTAAAATCATTTCCAATTCAATATTATCTTACTATAATTTCATAATCTAGTTCTATTAATTAGAAATGATTTATTGATAATTTTAACTTTAATCAACTTAATTTATAAGAGATTAATTTTCATTTCTAACTGTTTCAAACAATTCAGTTAATTTTTACAATTCCTCTGTTAATTGTTATATATGATTCTTGTAATAATTTATCTCCTTATCCTTCTCACCTAGTAGTTCTATCTATTAATATGAATTTTGAACTGACTCCATCTATTAACTAATTTAAGAATGCATTAATGATTAAAATTTAGTTTTAGATCTATTCCTTATTTTTTGTAAAGGATTATTAGGTTAATCGATTGTACTTACAATTGGTTTAAATTAAAAATGATTTATAAGATGTTAATTAACTTATTTCAAATTATTTTCATCAATTCCACTGTGCTATGTTTTAAATTAAAAATATACAATTTCATTCACTTTATCAACTATCATTTAAGAAGTTTTAACATCTTTTGATTAATTTTTCATAACATCCATAATCCCACTAGAAACTTTAAACGATTTCATTAAATTTATTAATTTTTATAAAGAATTTGTGAATTGAATATTACACTTTAACATAAATTATAAAAAGTCACATAAAAATGAAGGAACTCAATCAATAATATTAATATTATAAGATATAATATAATAATTCTAATTATATGTAATTTAAATAAGAATTAAAAATAAATAATTCACATCTCAAAATATTTGATTTTGTTGAGTTCATTATAGTTCATCTATAGACAAACTAAATGTGATGAAAGCAAAATGAAAAAGAAAGGGAATAATTTAAATAGATTATATTCAGCACTAGAATTGAAGTTGAAAAGATCGTAGCATCCAAAAATAAATTCAATCAAAGAACTTGCTAAAGCACATAGATTAAATAAGAGATACATTTTCCCATAATTTCTTCTTGATTTTAATAGCTAATAATATAGATTTATATTTACCCAAGCAGAAAGAATAACTAAACTTATTATTTATGCTGCAGGAAATATTACAAATTAAGTTATAAATTCAGCTAAAAATATTTAATCATCTTCCAATTAATAAACAATAAATAATAATACAGGATAGGCAATTACAAAACACTTTCTATTAACTAAATTAATAGTACCCATTATATAGCAAGAACAATACATATTCCAGCAATAAGGAATTATTAATTAACTCGACTATCTCTATATCTAGTAATTTAACTTAAAAGCCAAGTAAAAAATCTTTTAACTACTTGTATACCTCTAAGTTTATATTACTTCATTCCATCTATTTTAAAACGATTCATTTTGGATTACATCTTCTTTTTCTCCTATTAGATTTAATTTCTCAAATCATCTTTATCTTAATTAACAATGATTTATAATTATTCATTAATGTTATATACTAAGTTATTAAATGTTTCCAAATTTACAATTCTATCTTTATTATAAGTATTAAATATTATAGATAATTTTATAGTGAATTCTTCAGGCAAATTCTTCATTACATGAATCTATTTTAATAAAAATTCTAATTCTCTTTAATTAGCATTTCCAAGTAAATATACTTAACTTTAAGCAGATAATTCATTAGCAATGATATGTATACAAATATCAACTTATATAGCATGATGTAATCTAAAGATTTCATAACTATACTAATTTGTATAATTAAGAAGATCAAGAAATCTTTTAGTAAATGAAGACTACGATTATCTAAAATCTATTTTGACAGCATAATAATTAAATTCAGTAACAAATTTTTCAAAAAGATTTATACTGTCTTCATTTGTATTAAAACTAAATTATTACCACAATCTCTTAATGAGAGCATCATGAATGTTAATTTAAAATGGATATGGAAATGTTCCATAACCACTTAAGACTAAATAGATTGGTAATTCTAGAGTATTACTCTATTCAACTATTTTTAAGGCTAAATTAAGTCTGTCAATAAAAGCTAAAGTTTTATCTTTAGAACATGAGAATTTAAGTTTAATTTTATCTTTTTCAGGATCTAATTCATTAAAAAGATATTCTTATTAAACAAATAATTTGGATAATGTCTTAAATTTATTAACTTAAATTAATTTAAGTATCCAAATATATAGAGGATAATAATAACATTTAAAAAATATTAAAATGTATTTTTCAAATGTAGTAAATAATGCTTTTTAATTAAATGTTTCAAAAAGATGATATAATTATTTATTATCTCCTTAATTAAGATCACTGTCAACTAAAGTTTCTTAATAAATTTACCATGGATTTTAATAAGTATTATTTCCAGCAAGATAAATTCTACGTACATGAAAATGAATATCTTGACTTATTAAATATGTTTTATTATTTAATTCTGAAAGCGAACTAGTCATTTACTATAAAGTTGAATCATCATATGATCCATAAAATTGTCTTGATTTCTTTTGATTCTTATCTCTACTTGCCCAAACTATAGCAATATTAATCAATAACAATATGATTAGAACAAATAAAGCAAATATGGCATTCTATCCTCCTAATTTTTATGAAAACTCTGCTAATCCAGTTAAACATTAATCTTCTTTTGGTGGTTTACCATTTTTACATGAAACTGTACAAAATGGTGTAATTTCTCCATAATTTGAGTAACTAGCTTTAGAATCTATAGAATTAAAACATGGTTAACAAAGTGCTTACCCATAAAGCATTTTATACTCTCCTTACTTACATTATTAACAATAATATCCATAAGTTCCTTAAGGACATCCAGTAGGTGTAATGGAACCTTGAAATTTAGTTATAATTTGTTTAGACATATTAAGAACAGTGTTTTATTGATTTGTCAAATCTCCTGGTTTGGTTTGTATTGTATTCTGACAACTTTAATAATAAATAGTATTATTAATCATTTCTGTAATATTAAAAAAGAACAATCTGATTCTTCCTCCTCCTCCAAAACCTCCATAAACCTAATATGTTTAATAAAACTTCTATCTAGCAAATTCATATTCATTATAATCTACTGCATATTAAGAACTACCACCATCAGCAGTTACAAATCCTTGTCCACTGAAATAGATTATTCTTATCTAAATAGAACCTCCACTTCCACTACCAAAAAATGGTTCCTCAATATAAGATGTTCCATTAGAACTTATTATCCCATCATTTTATAATTATAACACTTCTAAATGTATAACTCCTCCTCCTTATCCTTAAATTTCAATTCTTTCAAACCAATCTCCATATGTAACTCCACCACCACCACTTCCTGGTAATACTGGATTAAATGAGTAATCATAAATTTATTTACTCTATAATTGTAAACACAATTAATTATAATTTGACTTTGGACTTATTGAGAATCCTCCCATTCCTCCATGACTTCCTCCTGTACCACCACATTACTATCTTAACCCTATTATTTTATCAGTATATCCACAACCAAATCCCTCATTAGTTGTATATCCCATCCCATCAGTAAAAATCTAACTAGTACTGTCAATTATTAAGTTATATGAATACAACCCAATATAGAATCCTTTAATTTTAGAATGGGATGTCAGATTAAATTCATTTGAAACTGAAATTAGCATAGTGTAATAAGTGAGATTTTTAAGTTGAAAGAAACTACATTAGAATTGATTCAACCACTATTATTCAATATAAGAAGCAGACAAATTAGTATAATTCTTAGTGATATAGCCTACAAAACTGAAAAGAGTTTTGACATAATTTTAATCTGAACAATTTATATTATCTAAACATGAACATGAAGATTTATTCTTCTTTCCAGCTTTAAATTAAGAATTGTTAACTGATAAGTAGTTTGCACATATACTAATAGTATTAGAGAATATTGTTGAATCATTTACTGTCATATTATTAGTTGTGAATTAAATTTGCATATATCCTAAAAATACAATATTTGTTGAATAAATGTATGTATAATTCCCTTATAACACTAATTATTAAGGTAACATGATATCACAACTAGCATCTTAAGATATCCTTGTGTTATTTAATATTAATTAATTGACATTCAATACTGCTTTATTCACTAATTTTTACAGACATATCGACACATTACAATTCTCTATCTAAAGCACATCTTAAATATTAATTGTATTATTTAAATGAGATATGACCAATTAGCAATTTTAATTTATCAAACATCCTCCAGATTACATTTAAATACATTGGCAACTCAATGCATTAACATATTGCACAAATAAAATCCATATAAATATCAACATTTAAAATAATAATAAAAAATTGAATTATCAAGAAAAAAATCAAAATTCCATCATCTTCTCTAAAGTATTGCATTAAACAAGCAACATCACCATTAAATCATTTGATTAGATATTATTATTGTGTATTGTACTTGCAGTTTCTTCATAAGAACTTACATTCTTCTATCTAATAGATGAAGACTCACTATGTAGATTTTCCAGTAAATCTACATTATCATTAAATTAACTAGAACTACTATGAGCAATCAAATGCTGATTTCTCATATTGTTTCCAAACTATTACAAAATATTCATTTTCTATTGTATTGTACTTCTCTTTCCATTTAAGTCTTTCTATAACATTACAAGAGTAGTTGGAATTCCATCAGTCGGTTGTCTAGATAATATATCACAAGCATAAAGAGTCATCTATCCTAAATATAAAGCTTCATCTGTAATCAAAGTCTATATTAATACTTAAAAATTACTATTATTTTGCTCTATTCTTATTATTATAATAATAATTCATTTATTTATTATTATAGATATTTTGTATCACTTTGATCTTATAATTGAGCATATTGTGCTTAACATTTTTCTTACAATTTTAAAATTTATTATTAATAACCTTTGTATTCAGCCTATTATAAATCTACTAAATTACTTCTATTTATTATTAAATTTTTTATAGAGCACTATTTTCTTTCACTACTTAATTGAGTTATTCAAATTAGTTATTATTTTATTGTAATAAATCATAATACTTTTATTCTATCTTCTTATATTGATCAATGCTTTCTTTATAGTTAATATTTTCTTTCTATAATTCTTTATTTTATTGAACAGTTTCTTCTAAATTTTAATTCATTTCATTAAGTATTTAATTATCTTTTTATAAATTATTTTCTAAATCTATTATAATTTAATTTCTTTATTTCAATTCTTCTTACACTTACTTTAATATCTAATCATTCTTTTATTTTTCACTTTACAATTTGAATAGTTTATCCATCAATTATCTATTTGTTACTACTTGTTCATCAAATAATTTCTTATTCAAATCTACTTATTATTCTAGGTCAAAATTAAGGTTTTTTTGATTTCTACTATATGGAGACTTTGATTTTGAACTAAATTAAGTTAAATTTCTATCATCTGCTGTTTAAGTTTTAAAATTAGATTAATTTACAGCTGATGTATCATTTGTAACTCTCTATTGATAATTTACATCAATTCCACATTTTGCTAATTACTATCCAAATGATGTAGCATTTTGATGTTAAAGTTAATTGGTTGACATATTTTCTTTGATATTTTTCATCTAATTATTCAATACTTCAACTTAATTGATCAATGTACTTTAATTATGTTTATTTTATAAGACATTAATAATATCTTATATTAATTTTTAAGTATCCACAACCATTTTTTATAATTTCAATTAGTTTTGAAAACTCATCTAATCACTTTTTTAGTTATCTAACTACTCTTTGAGTATTTCAATCTATTATTGATACTACATTGAATTATCTGCCATCTTAAATGCATCTTAACTATAAAGAGTGTTAACTTCTTAAACAAGCAAATATATAAAATATTTTAAAGCAATCAAATCAGTGCATCTATAGAAATCAAAACAATCATTATAGTATTCTTAACAAAAACATTTAATTTTTGCCAAAGAAGGTGCACATTCATCTTAGTTTTAATCCTTAATCATTTTAAACTTTCTTAATTTTTTAGTTAATTGCTATATTCTCAAAATACAGTTAGAATGTAATTTTCCTGAGTTTGGACCTAAATTAGAAAATTAACTATGTATTGAATATTTATCTTATTAAGCTACAGTATTATCAGTTTTGATATGAACAGGAGATTAATCTAATTTACTAATATTTTCTAGTCGTTTATTAATTATTGTCTCATAATAACTCTAAGAATCTACTTTCTAATTTGAACTACATTGTTTTTTTTATCTAACAAAAGGTGATAAAGATGATTCATTTTTTTATGTTGTTGTAGATCTATTCTCTGTTCTATCTGCATGTTAACTATTAAGGTTCTTAACTCTCTACTCCAATCCTTAAACTTTCTATTACAAGTAATTTGCACATTATGAAAATTCTGGACAATTGCTGATTACAGCCAAAGGTTGTCTTTACACTCTTAGACTCCCTTAACGAGAATGACCAGAATTTGGAGTTTGATAAGGTTTCATATTAATATTTAAATTATTATTTAACAGCTTTAAATTATCTATAATACAAAATATAAATAATTCCTCTATTCACTTCTATTTTTTATTATTTGAAAAACTTAAAATTACTATCTTTTTTATTACCATCTCTTTAAAATTATTACTGACTTATTAAATATATTCTTTTTGGCATTTTCATAACAATTTTTTCTATATATTTTTCATTTTACCTTCTTTCTCAAACCCCCTCAACTCTTTTTTACAATCTTTGCATATGCAAAAATCAAAACATTTTTATACTAATCTAAGTAGTAACAATATTTTAATACAATATAGGAGGAATTAAACTAGTATAGTTCTTATAGATAATTTTTGTTAAAATACTATTCATTACCTTATAAATGATTATTACTTTAAAAAAAGGATGATTCTTTAAAATAAAATTCTGTTGAATGCATATAAACATCCTTATCTAAAGGATTTTTATTATGTTCATTAATATTATAATATTATTAGGGTCATTAATATTATAAGATTGATAGGAAATCCTTATATAATTCCTTATATAGATATCTAAACATTTTTAGTGATTAAATAAGTTAGGCTAGATCATAAATTTGATTATAAGTCTTTCTTCTTCCAAAGATGTACAAAAAAATTGACTCATTTTTTAAATAGTTAATTATCCTTCAACAATTTAATTCTTGTTTTTCAAAAATTTTTTGACAATATAATTTCTTTCATTATGTGCAATTCTTCTCATATAATAGTTCATTTTAAGTAGGTTTTAGGAATTATTGATTATTCCCTTTAAAATAAAGAAATCATTATATTTATATTGTTTAGTATTTGATTTGAGTTATAAAGTAAATTTCCTGTAGAAGACTTAATTTGAATCAGAGCATTTACAATAAACAATCTTTAATTAATTAAATGAATGCTTCATATTTGGAATAATATTGGTAATAATTAATTTGTAATACTAAATGCAATTATTTTACTCTAACCCCCATATTTTAAATTATTCTTTTTTTAATATATAATTGATTTTGTTAATCTAATTGTCAACTTATTGACTTTTTGTTTTCATCATTATAACAATCATCAAAAAATGGATTATTTTGAATTCTACCATATGTTGAATTTTTAAATGAATACTCTAATAATGATTTAGTTTTAATGGATTATGAAAATACAAAGAAAAAGATTAAATTTAATAATTCATGGGTAACTCTTGCAAATAAAAAAAAAATACTGAATAAGAAGACACTTAATAATTTCATGTAATCACTATAGAAAATGGAATTCAAGGAATAAATCCAACAATCTAGGCAAATAGTCAATAATTAAAACTAAATAAAGAATCTCCATAAGATGGTGTCTAAATATCGAATATATAAGTGATAATGATAAGGCCAAGAAATGAGGAAGAGAGTGCATTAATCTTAAGAGATTTAATGTAGTTTGGAAACAAAATAATAGTAATCCCTAAATCGACAGTGGGTAGTCCGATTCAGAGTGCAAAGTCATCGTCAAAGAAAGGAATATTAAAAAATAATGGATCTTAATTAACGAAATTTTCACTTCATTCTTGTAACTAGTAGAAAATGGATAGATTAAAAAGGTTTGAAAAAAAATGACAATATTAAATCTTTTATGAGTAAAATATTTCAAAAGAAAATGTTAATTATATTTATATATGTATATTTTTAGGTTTCATTATTGGGGCAAATAATATTAACCTTTTTATATTATTAACATAAAACCTTAAATATTAGTTTAATTTCCCAACATCATAAATTTGAATCAAAAATTATAGGTATTAAATAGATTACATTTTTCTTACATGTGATATTAAAATGCAATTAAAGAAGAATCAAAATTTGGTTTATTAAAATTTAATATTTCTGTTATTATATAATTTCTTGTTATAATAAAAATATTGATCTAAATTTTGTTATAAATAAATTACTTTAAATTTTGAATTTGATATGTAGAGTTTAGATAACTAATTAAATTTGAAAATATATTGGATTTAATTAGATAAAATAGAAAACAGATTTCTATAAGACGTTACTAATAATATTATAAATTATAATTATAAATATCCTTAATATATTCTAATAAAATTCAGGAAATAGGTTTTTAATGATAATGCTTGCCTTTTTTTGGTTTGTTATGAAATCTATATTAATGGTTAAGTAGATTTTTCAATACTTTGTAGGTTGTTTAACAGATTGAGCATCCATAAGAATTATTTTTTGGATTGAATACAACTCTACAAACTGCTTTTCTTTACTCTATTAAGTTTTATTTTGAGGTTTATTATTAATGTTCATTGGAAATAGTTTCATTTTCAGAGAGTTTATCATCTTTTTCTGTTTGTTCAACTTAATCTTCATCTAGATTCAATATAATTTCAATATCATTTATTATTTCATCATCATTTGAATCTGAGATATTATATTTTTCTGGTTCATCATTCTAAATTTATAGTGAGTTGATTTATTGGAGTAACTTAAGCATTTATTTCATTTCAATGATCCTAGATCTATCTTACATATTTATTCTAATTAATTAACTCTAATAAAGATAATTTTGAAGCTCTTTGTAAGACTCAAATTGGTTTGTATAAATCCTTATAATATTTATGATCTTATATTTTATTTATTTATTAGACAAATAAATCAAAAGAATTAGCATAAGTACTATATAGGAAATAAGTAGAATTCATTTTAAAAAGTGTAATAAATAAAATTAGAACATTTTTGTTTCATTACAATTTCCTAACAACTTAATATTTGTTATTACAATAAATTATATATAAGAAATGAAATTGTAAATAATTCTAAATATAAAATAGTCATAGAACAGTTATGTTATTTACTCCAATATCTTTTAAGATCTTTTATGTTGTTGAATTCATAATTGGTGGTCCACAAATAAAATAATTGGATACTGCACTCAAATCACCTAGGAATGTTTTAAAAACTTAAGCATTGAATCTTTGTGTGATAATTTCACATTCTTTCAATTTAAAATTACCTTTAACAACCATTTTGAAATTAGGTATATCCAATTGAGATTATAATGATAACAAAGTAAAATAGATGTCTTTACCAATCTAAGAATAATGAATAATATAAATACCAACTCTTCTGCAGAATTAACAGCTAGAAATAGAGTGATCTTGAAATTCTTAATTTATCCTATATTGATTATTTATGTAGCCTCTTAACCAAATTGTTTCTATAATATTTTATGATAAGTCAATTTAAGTTAATACTCTAATATATCCAAGAAAGGAAATAATCCAGTACCACCAGCAACGAAGACTAGATGATTACCATTTTCAATTGTAATATTATTTCCATAAGGTCCTTCTATTAAATACTATCCATTTCGATTGTCTTCATGAATGAAGGATGAGAATCCATTTTTAGATTGATATCTCTTAATTATTAAAGGTAATTCAGAAGAATATTCTTCTTCTTTAGGAATTTCTTTTTATATACTTTGTAAAGATAGTATTTTTTTAAAGAGATCAGATAGATCTTTTCTATATTTATTTCTTTGTGAAGTCATACTCAATACCATAGTATATTATCTAGTAGAAATATCATTATCTTCAATTGTTTTAATAACGAAATATTAACCAAAAGTTTAGAGACCAAGTAAATTATTTTTTATTTGATACTTTTCATTAATAAATCCAAAATAAGCAACTTATTCAGTGTAAGGACAAATGGTATTTAATTTCCATGTTTCACTTAATTACTTGACTACTCTACGATTAGCTGTATTAATAAAGAATTCTAAATCTTAATTAACATAAATTCCAGTTGTATATTATTCTAATATTTTGAGAGCATAAATGCTATGTTTATAAGATTTAATTTTGAGTGAATCAAGAGTATATGCTCCTAAAATGTATCTAGTAACATCTTGACCTTGAATGAGTTTCCAAATATAATTGCCACCTGGATGAATCATCTAAGATAAATCAACAACTTAATTTTTATAAAGACACCATAATTTTGTAGATTTCTTTTCTAAACTATCATCTTATTGACTATTATTAACACCCAATAAAGGATTTTAACCATCATTATAAACTTTGTTAGAATGTTTTTCTTTTCCGGTCATTACTACTTTAACCAAACTACCTTTTTAATATAAGACTTCCAATATAAGACGAGTAGTGAAGACAGCTCCTAAGATCAACATGAGTCGAATATCATTATCCATAAAGAGTCCTGCTATGATTTGTAATTTACCTAGTGTATATACAACACTCCCTAAAATAGCATGAATTGAAGGTTTGACTGAAACCTTTTAATTAATCTTTAATGAACTTAACATATAATTATAAAGTATGCCTCCTATACTTTATGCTATCATAAAAATAGCTATTATCATAAAAATGATAATATGGAATTGATTTTTAATAGATTATTCCTTAAAGTTACTCCATTCTAATACACTCCAATCTGTACTTAACATCAACATAGCTGTAGTGATAGAACTTGTCACAATTAAAATAAATAAGCATCCATGTAGATATGTTCTATATCCCCAAGTCTTATAATATCTTCCAACTATTATAGCTACATCACTTGCAATTCCCCAACAAGCAAAGTTTGTCCATTTATGAATGTAATATGTATTATCATCGTCGACAATAATGACATCATTACTTCCTCCATCATCAGTGAAATTCAATATTACTGATCCTCTATTTACATTCCCATGATTTGATACTGTTATATTTTCCTCTGTTTTACCATGAGCCCATATAAAATCAACTGCTTCTCCTTCCACTAAGTCCTTATCATATTAATCACCTAGTTTTATAAGATTTATTTTAATACCTGTTTATACTAATCTCTTGAACTTCACACCTGTTTTACCATTCTAATTATAGTAAAAACCCAATAGTTGCAAGTCATCAGTTCCACCTGAGGAAACATCAGTTGGAGGTTTTCCATGCTTCACACAATAGGAGTCATTTAAAGTTATCACATTTTCATAAACTTCAAATACCCACAAATCTGCATCTGACATAGATTTTCCAAGTCCTAAAGAAAAATAGCTGATTTTATCTATTTCTATAAACATTATAACTTCCTTCTTGTCTTCACTAAATTCATAGTAAAAATCAAAATGAGTATCTATAATTTATTAATCAACCCAATATACCTGTGTTAGAAATCTTTGCATGAGTTCTTGGTTTTGTAATGTCATTACTTGGATCATAGTAATAAAATTTATTAGAACAGATTATCACATCTATCAAGCCTAGAATGATTAGGTTTATCATCTTAAATTAAAATATGTAAAAACAAAGTCCCTCTTTTTTAAATTATATCTGATGATGTAATTTATTACATTTTTTTGAAATTGTATAATTTTATATTATATAATAATTTATACTTATTATATATATTTAATTACAAATCAAATTAATATTATAGTAATTATTTCAATAAATAAACTTAGGTATTAGAAGATTTTAAAAAATAAATAAAACCCAATCCAATATTAAAATTTATATCCCTTTAAAGAAACTGAAAAGAAATATAATTCTATCTTGGAATTAATACTAATTTTCATTAACTTATTTATGTTAATACAATAACAAAGGATTCATTAGAATCGATCAATCTATCGTTTTGATTATCCTAAAGTAGTCATCTAAATAAAGAACTTTCTCAATTTAGATCATCAAATTGGTATTTCTAAATTGTACATGAATGAATATATCAATCAACCTTAGAGAACAAATCTCTTCATCTACAAAGAAGATGAGAACTTTCGATAAATTCATATTGATATCATTTTAATAATAAAATAAGATGGACATATATTGGTTATCAATATGATTGTAATAATAGGTACTAACAATTATGATATTATGCTAGACATTATCCCCAAGAAAAAACACAAATACCTAATGCAATAAGAGAAATATATTGAGAGCAAACAATTTCTTATAATCGTAAAATCATTATCAGATTGAATCTGTTAATATAAAACTTTTACTAATTTCATGATTATATGACAGGATATTTAGATGATGCTAAACTAGATTAAAATTCTCCTATTATACTTATAGTTTTAAATTATCAAGTATTTTTGTCATTGGACCAACAACAAAAGGAATGTCTATTGCAATTAAACTTGATTCTGGAGACCTATTAATTATGAATGGTCATACTATAAGATGCTATTATGGAGTTCCTAGAATTCTTTCAAATTCATTGAATCTTAAATAGTACTATTAATCTTATATATAGAAATCCTTTTGAGTAATAATAACTTGATGGTAATTTAAATACTAATTATTATGTTTATAATTACCTATCTAAATATAAAATTAATATCAATGCAAGAAGGTTTACAAACCATAATTATAATGAAGACGTATTTGTATTAAAAATATTAAAGTAATATTGGATTAATAAATAATTATATATATATATATATGAAATATTTCTCAACTACTTTTATATTAATTGAAAGATAGTTGAATACATAAGAATATCAATTTGTTAATTGAGATTCAATATAATATAATAAAATAATTTCTAAATGAAATAGAGGGGTTAATGAAAAATCTGTTTATAGGATAAATTACAAAAAAATCTTTATAAAACTATATTATGATATTTAATATTAACTTATCAATTATAATTATACTCTTAATTAAATGACTGATTATTTAAAAGCAGTAATTGAAACTTAATTAATTGGTGCATTTAGAGTAGCTGTAACATTACCATTAGAACATGTATTAGATAGAATCAAGACATATAAATAATCTAGATAAGGGATCACTTATTTATAAGTATGAGATTAAATTTGTATTATAGAGTTTTACAGAGATAAAGGGAGCACGTGGATATATAGGTTTATATGATGGATTCTATCCAAATTTCCTAAGATAAATGTTCAAATAATATTATAGATGGCCAATGATGATTTTCATTCCTTCATTCCTAAAAAATTACATTCATGATTAATCTTTGAATAAGATCCTAACTGGAATTTCAATAGGGATATTTGAAAGTTGCATAATTACACCATTTGAAAGATTGAAAATACTAAAAATGACAAACATGACAGTAGGATTTGGTTATTTGAAATACATAACATTTGACTAGATTTATGTTGGTTTTAGAATATTAACAACTAGATAGATATTTTCTTGGACAAATTATCTTTATTGGGATCATAAAATACGTTATGCATTAAAGAAAGATGCAAGTTCAAAGTTAAGTTTTATGAATGTACTAGTAGCATCAACTTTGACCAGTGTATTGAATATATTGGCAGGTAATATTATAGTAAGAATATTAAGTACATCCATTTGATACAATCAAGACTTTAGTGTAGATGGAAGGAAATTAGATTTATAGTAAGATATCTGTTATTGAGAGTTTTAAGTTAGTGTTTAAGAAATATGGAATAGCTGGATTATATGCTGGTTGGTAAGCAAGAATGATTGGATATTTTTGTTAAGCAACATTAACAACACCTACAATTGATTATTTGGAAAGAAATTATGGAATTGCAAAATAATGATTGATTATCTCATTGGGATGTAAATAATTACTCATCAAATATACTATTAATAGTCTTTATCTTGTTTGAGTGAATCAATCAAGAACTGATCATCAAAGAATTTCAAAATAGACACATCTTCATTCAAACCCTTTCTTCTACGAGTTTTTATCATGAATTCTCTTGCTAAATGATTTGAAGGTGCAGGCTCTAAAGGTTTGAGCACTATTGTTTTATCTAAAGGATCTCCTGGTAATAATGACCAATGATCAAAAACACTTAAACAGAATGCTTATCCTGAAGTGTGTACTCTAAGATCAGTTTCGAATCCAAAATGATCAATAGTTGGTATATGAGCTCTCACAACTGAGAATGGTGTACCTGGTTTTGCTTATTCTGATAAGATATGTCCTCTTCTTCTTAAAAGAACATTATGAATCGCAGGAATACAATCTTGGAAACACATTATTTCAGTTAATAACATTGGTTCCATTATTTTTGGAGTTGCCATAAGGAATGATGAATAACATACTCTTCTTGTTGTTGGGATTATTTATCCACCTCCTCTATAGATTGGTTCCTTATATTTAAATACAATAAGTACATTTGCAATGTTTGCTTCAATAATCTTAAATTTGACATTTCTAATTGGTTCATCACACAAAGGACCTTCTCTAGTTGCCCATTAGAAACCTTAAATCATATAATCTTTGACTTCATTTAATAATTATTTATTTGTTTCTGATGGTAAAGTATCATCTAAAAATACATTAGGTCCTGTTTTTTCAGGACCAAATGACCAAACTGATCTACTCTAAATAATGTCCCAATTAAAATTAGATTTAAAATATTCAGTTAATTTATTCTTTGGCCATGATAAATCAATTTCTTCATTCTCTATTCTCTCAGCCAATCCTTTATCTTAAGGAGTCAAACCTTTATCTAATGGAGATGCCAATGCTTTAATCTAATCAATATTTTAATTAAATTAAATACCCTATTCTTTTTATTTGGAGTATCTGCATAACATGTTTTTGAAGATGTTTCAATAACAGTTTCACAAAAACGAACAGATGGATCAGATACTTTAATTTCTATTTCTGAATACATTTTTCTTAAATCATGCATAACACAATCTAAATATAATTCTCCTGTTCCTAATAAAATATGTTCTCCAGATTCTTCTACTTTAGTTGTCAAAATAGGATAACTCTTAGTTACTTTACGTAGACCTTCTAACATTTTAGGTAATTCACTTGGAACCAATGGTTCTATAGCAATTTTCATTGTAGCCAAAATGTTATGTTAAATAGGTCTCAAAATATCCATCTATTAAGAATCATCAATAATTGTAGCACTCTTGCTAATAAATTAATCTATTCCCTCAATTAAAACCCAATTTCCTGCTGGTATTTTATTTACTTCTACTCTATATCTACCTTAATATATCCAAATATTCTTAATATTCCTAATTGCCATATCTTCTTCATCATCTATATTATATTTTTCTCCTAATAATTTAACATTCTATCCTTTCTTAATAGTTCCACTTATTACTCTCCCAAGAGCATCAAAACTCATGCAATCTGGTCTACTGTACAATTTCACAACATTTATACATAATGGTCCCTTATGTGAACCCTAGGATGCTTAAATAAATGATTATTTTAATTTATCACCTTAATAATATAATTCCATTTTTCTTTTACTACCTTCTTATGAATTAGGCACTTACTCTACAAGTACATCAACTAAGGAAGATGTATTACCAAAATAAATAGAACAAACTAATTTCAATAATGGTCGAGTATCCATTTTGAATTCACTTTTTTTGAGAGAAATACCTTAACTCAATAAGAAGGGTTCCAATTGTTCCTTATCTTTAGAAACTACTTAACCAAATAATTTATAAATTGGTTCTAAAACAAACTCTACAAATGTCCTTTAAGTAGCATATGCTGACATTTTACGAACAAATTTCTTTTCTTTGTTATCATAATAGATGTCTCCCCATAGAAGACGAGTGAATTATTCAGGATTTAAGAAATTGTTGTACCTCCTTGCAAAACTCTAGATAGTAAAAACAAATTAAAATAAACCTGAACCAAATATCACATTATGATTGAGAGGTGAAATGGTTTAATTGCCTCCATTATCGGATATAATGATATTGACTTCATCAAGTATATGTTTGATCTTCAAATAAGCATCTGATGGTGGTAATTTCAATTCAATAATTAATCTATCTATTTTGTTAATCAAAACTACTATAGGCATCTTTTCTTTGACAGCTGCTTTGATGAGCATTTCAGTAGTCATCATCACTCCTTCAATTACATCAATTGTGAGTAACATGGCATCACTAGCTCTTAAGGCACAACACACTTCATCCATGAAATTTACATGTCCAGGAGTGTCGTACAGATTTATCAAATATGACTTATCTTTGCTATTGGGTAACAATAAACTCATTGGAATTGCCTTGATAGAGATTAATCTTTATTATTCATCTTAACGAGTGTCAGTATAACGGATGTCTTTCTATAAACTAAATTGCTTAAGATGAGTTTGCTTAACAAAGACGTCCATCATTGATGTCTTACCATGATGCAGACCCCCTACAATTGCAACATTTCTTACCAAAGCAGGATTCTTAGAAATACGACATAGAAACTCATAGTCGAAAGTAGTTTGAGGTGTCTATGTTTCTTAAATATCAAATTCCTTTGATTTTAATGGAGCAATCATTGGTTAAGTAATTGGTTAAGCATCTTCTTCTTGTACATTGATTTCAACATCTCGACCATACATTTATTATGCGTCTGGATAGTATTGTTTGTCTTCATTGAGAATTACTGCAACTTATTGATTAGGTATATACACTCTCTTCAAAGATAGAAGCATTTTCTTACATTTGCTATTACATGTTCTTGGTCATTATCAGCTATCTATTCCTCTTCAATCTGTACATTGTCTTCTTCTTCTGAATCAATTTCTGGTCCTATGTAATTTCCAAACTCATCGTAATTATTCATGTCGTCCATAATTAATATATAATATTAAATTAAATGTATAAACTATTTTGATATTGTACTAAATAGATATCCATGCAAATCAGAACAAAACAAATTGCTTTCTAACATTACCAATGATTTCATTTGGAATAACTTTCAAAACATTGAATCTCACAGTCTTTGATAATGGTCTTTCATATTAAATTCATTTGTACCTGCATTATCCACAAACAACAATATCTCCTTCATTGACAGGACCAAATGCTGGAGAAATGTGAACTGGTACATTTCTATGTCTCTTTTCATATCTATTATATTTGGCAACATAGTGCAAATAATCTCTTCTAATGATAATGGTTCTTGTCATCTTTGTAGAAATCACAATTCCTCTATAATATATTCATTCTTCATTATACTTTAATATTGCTCCTCTAACACTAACATTTCCTGTGAATGGACATTTCTTATCAATGTAATGACCTTCAATTGCTTCCTTTGGTACTTTGAACCCCAAACCAACTTCTTTCCAATATCTAACACCTTTAGATGTCTTCTTAGCTAAGAGTTTCTTGGAGTTTTAGAAAATGCCTTCTTATTTTTAGAATGCTCTTTGTGATTGAACGTCTGCCATAATATATTTTTTTTAATTAAAAGATATAAATTTTTTATTCTTTAATCCTCAAATTAGAATCAATATTATCCAAATAATCATTCCCTTCAATACTCTTTCTAATTTATTTATTTTTTTTCAACTCAATTTATACATAAATAAATTATGCAAAATCAAATTATGCTCCTTCAATTAAAAAGATAATTAGAAGATACAATCAAAACCTAACAATTACTTAAGAAATTGCCAACTAAAAAATTGATTTAATTTAATTCAGTCATGTATCTAGATGCAAAAATACAAAAATAAGATAGATGCATTATTTCATTAGAAGCTGATTATGCAGCTGAAGTGTCTTTAGATTATGCACATTAAATACTGTAAAGAAGAAGAATTAGATTAGAAGAAAATTTTAATTAACTAAGAGAGAAAGAATCATATGAAGAAATGTAACATGAATTAGGACATAAAATAGATGAGAATAAGGATTAAAGTAAAAGTGAGGATGTCAATGAAAATTCTGATTAAAGAAAGGTTAAATAGTATGATTTGATTCAAAAATTAAAAGATGAAGAAAAAGTTTAATTAAAGTAGAAACAAGAAAAAGAAAAGCAAGAAAAAGAAAAATTAGAAAGAGAAAAATAAGAAAAATTAGAAAAAGAAAAACAAAGATAAAATTAATCTATTGGGTAAGTTACTTAATTAGCAGAAGGTTTATTTGAAATAGAAGAAAAATATGCATAAGAAGAAAACTATGACTAAGATCAAATAAATGAAGATAAATAAATACTACTTAAATTAATATCTGAAGCTTTTTATAAAGAATAATATGATGATTATGATAGATACTCACTTTAATTAAAGGAATTGAATGAGAAATTAATTTAAATAAAGCCTAAAATTGAAATTTAATAGTAAAAAGAAATAAGTTAACCTAAATAATAATTACCTACAATATAAGAGAATGAAAATAATGATGAAACCTATCAAGAAGAATAACCTAAAAGAATTTCAAAGTTCAAATAAGAAAGACTTAAATTAAAGAAATGATGTATTTTTAATTTTATTGTAATTAATTTTAATTATGGATTCATAAGCAATAAATTCCAATTTTAAGAATTTCCTTGATGAAGTTGGTTCATATTATAGTGTTGTTGATGATTAAGAAGTATAAATATTAAGAAAAAAACAAGATGAATGTTATAAAAATTTCTTAGATGTTCATTTTGAATATACAAAGTGTAATATAATATAATATAAAATTTAGGTGTTGAATAAATAGATGAAAAATATATTGGGTTAAATAAAACTTTTAAATTCAAAACAGAAAAAGCTGCCAAATCTTACAAAAACTGTTTATAAAACAAAAAAGTTGAAGAATGCCACGAAAGAACATGGAAGAATCTTCATGAAAATATGAAGCAATACATTACATTATTAAGAAGAATTGATACCTAAACTATTAAATATTGAATAATAATATATAATAATAAATACTTAAAATGCAAAGCATAGATTCAACATAAGAAATTACTTATGAATAATAACATGAATTATACAATTAACAAATTGTTGATAATAAATAAATGTCAAGTGCTATGGCTTATTTACTAATGGATTTATGTGAAGAAGGTGATAATGATGCTAATAACATTTAAGAACTTGAATCTTTTAATAGTCCTAAAATCCCATCAATTTCTATTTATGATTACATTTGCAGAATCTTAAAGTAAGCATAATGTTCATAAGAATGTTTAATTATGGGTTTAATATTTATGGATAAATTATCTCAAAAATGGGGAAGAATTATTGTAAAATCCATTAATGTTCATAGGTAATAAATGTCTAAATTAAATTTAGAATATATGTGGTATCAGTCATGTTATCTGCCAAATTTTATGATGATCGATTCTTTTAAAATTCATATTATGCTAAAGTAGCTGGGATTTCACATGAAGAATTCAATCATTTGGAAAGAGTTTTGGTTTTCTTATTAGATTTTAAATTAATTATAGATCCATAACTATTTTTTACATATCGTTAAAGAATAATAACCAATTACTTTGATAATTCAGAATGAACTTTAAATTTAATTAAATGTATTATTCTTAAATTATAATGTCAATATATATATATAGATTATTATTCCTATTTTTATTATTAAAATGAAGATAACAATATTATAAATGGAAATAAGATGATAATATATTTTAAATTTTTATAAAAAACAGTACTATATTAAGAAAAATAGTATTTTAATTCCATTTATTTATTGATTCATAATCTTATTAAGATAAATATTTATATATCTTTATACAAATTGCTTTCTATTCTTGATACTATATAACTTAAATATAGATATGAAATTTAAAATTTTGATATGTGAAAGATGAAATATAAGGTGTCATCGATTTGAATTAATAGCTATATATTATTTCATTTATGTTTATTAATTATTATGGGGAATAATCTTTGTTATTAAACAGGAGAAAGATCATCTTAATTTCCTTAATTACTTATTAAATATGAGATAGGAAACTGTGAAGTTGCATTGACTGCAGGTCCTGTAGAGAATGAAGATGTAGAATGCTTAGTGATTCCAACAGATTCAGAATATTCAACTATTAAGTAGAGTGATAAACCAACATTTGCATAATTAAATGGAAAATGTGTATTTGTGGCAGCTAGAAAGAGTATCATTAAATATCTAATATTTAAGAATAGAAAAATTAGATTTTAGCTGTTGTTATCGATAAAGAAACTATATTGAGTAGTGATAAAAGTGATGATGAAAAATAAACCATTTATGAAGCAGTTTAAGAGGCCTTAAAAATAGTATTTCATCATACATAACTCTTTTAAAGGCAGAATAAAAGCAAATGAAATCTATAGGGTTTCCAGTTTTTGCATCAAAAGATTATACAACATCAGCAACAATTATGTTAATGGCAATTAAGCTAAGCTTGACAGAGTAAAAAATTAAATCATTAAAAAGAATAGTAATAACATTAGATGTATTTATATTATAAATTAATAGCATGTTGAATAAGTGAGTAGCTTTAAATGGGTGTTTTAATAAGTATTTAAAGGAAACTAACAAATTGCACATTCTAGAACTTATTCAAGCTCTATAATGGAATAAATGGAATCCATTTCAGTTGATATCATTAAAACTAAATAAAAAAGTTCTACAAAGGAGGAAAAACCATGAGATAATCTTTCATTCATAAGTAACAAATTGATTTATATTATTTACATTAAATTCATAAATCTGAACTCTTTAATTGATTTTTTTAGACACTGGATTAAATCTAGAACCTATTTATAAAGACTAAATTGATCATTAAAGTAATTTTAATAAAGACTATAATTCAATTTTGATAGATTTATTAAGAATAAACTTTCTTTAAAATTGATAAAAATATTTTCTTAATTTGTTATTATCCACTATAAACTATATATTTATTTGTTAGTTAAACAAATATGTAAATGTTTAATATAGATAATATAAAATAAATTATATTGAACTTTATTTGGTATTTGAGTGGAGGAAATATTATTGTAGGGTATCATTTACTGAATTAGTGAATATTTGATGATAAGTTTACTTTGAATTCAGATTCTTTTTGTTTAATATTGAGTATTTAACATTACATTATAAATGAATTAAATAGTCGTTTTTAATTAATATATTATATATAAATGAATTATTTAGTGCTCTTTGCTTTAGTACTTTTGACAATCGCAGTAAATGACAATCAGACAAAGTAATTGTTAAATAAATAAAAAGACAAAAATCAATTGAGGAACAACATCCTTCTCTTTTTAGAGCATTAAAAAACATGGCATTATTACAAGAACAATCATAATAATTAGACTACTCTCGTTTGATCAATGCTATAAATGATCTTGAATCTGAAATCACATAAAATAAGGAGGATGAAAATGCTTCATTCAATAAGGACTTTTTATCCAACACTGCAGATTAAGAATTTTATGAAAATCAAATCACTTAATACCAAGTAGAAGTAGCTCAACATGAAGTTGATTTGGCAGATCTTACAGAAGCTAGAAACTCATTATAATCATTATTAAATGATGCAATCAAGGAACAATAAGATGTTACACTCTTAAGAAATTAATTGGATTAATAAATGAAAAGTGATGCTGCTAATACTGCTGCTCAATTATAAGAGTATGATGATTCTGCTGCTGCTATTGATGAAGCTCTTAATATGTTGACTTCATTAAAGAATGCTGATAGCTTAGTCTAAGTGAATGAAAAATTGAAGACTCATTTGAGTAAATAAAGAGTTTTCTTCCAACCTTTGATTGTAGCTCTTGCTGAAATTGCTTAATCTAAGTAATGAGAATTAAGATTAATTTATAGTTTTGCAAATTAAGAATTGATCAGCAAAGTCACAAAGCTTCTAAATTAATTGAGAACTTCCCTCTTGGAAAGCAGATTACAATTGGTTGTATCATCTTAAGGATTGGAAGCATTGAATAAAGAATTGTTGGCTACTTATGATGAAAAATTAAATACATTATCGACAGTTATCTTACCAGATTTAAAAGAGAACATTTAAATTAAGGATGGTATATGAGATAATTAAAATAATATAGCTGAAATATCAGCCAAGTCAAACTTACTTAAAGATGCTAAATCCAATTTATAAGGAGCTGAAGATAATTTGAAAGCAACTTAAGATGCTTGGATTGTTAGAGCTAATTTGAACAATAAATTAGTATAATAATATGATAATGATCTATCACTTATTCAATAAGTCAAATAAAGTTTTGATAGGGCAGGCATCAAATAATGATTGAATAACAATAATAATTATAAAATATACATTATCCATAATAAATTGATATTCATAATAGTCAATAGTATTAAATACAATATATATATGATTTAGTTAGATAATTAAATAATCAGTAATTTAATAATTTATATAATCTAAATGATAATTATTACATTATTCAAGTATAAATATAGAAAAATGATAAATTTTATTGTTATATATATATATTTTTAATAAGTAATGCACATCAAATCTTAACCTTTTTTCTTTGTCTCTAAACAATATCAAGTAAATATTATTATTAAATCAGAGTCCAGATTGCTATCCAAGTAGATTGGATAGTAGAAGTTCTTAGGTGGATGTACTAAAAGTGTTTTATTTAGAATAATTGGTGAGTGATTTAAGAAAAGATAATCAATAATTGTTTGATTAAATGGAAGAGATGAGAGTTAAAAACTTTAATAAGGAACATGAATATATTAATCAACTTAATGATTTACAAGAACAACTGTTAGATACTTAAGCACTGAACAAAAATTATGAATATTAGATTTAATTTTTACAATCTAAAATATCTTATCTAGAATAAAACCCTAGAAATTTAGATTAATAATTAACAACTAGTACAGGTAAATATTTGAATAATATTAGATTTATTCAATTCTAAATTTTAATCTGAAAGTGGAGAATCAAATTAACAAATTAAAAGTCTTAACAACATTTTAGAATAAAAAAATATACTTATCAAAGAATATGATGATATGAAAAATAAATTTAAATTAACACAACTTGAATAATCTACTAAAATTGATCAATTGAATAATGAAATTTATAATCTAAACAAATAGATTAATAAATTAGAACTTCAATTGATCAATTAGTAAAAATAAGTTACTCTATATTAAAATGAAACTTAGTAATGGAGAGGCAAATTTTTATAATTAAATAAAACTTATTATAAAAGTTCAGAGTAATTAGTTTTAACAAGTGTTGAATTGGATACTGCTAAAAATGAAATATAAAAAATGAATGAATTACGTAATAAAAGAAGAAGTGTTGGTAGTATAATTTGATACTGGTTATATATTTTTCATTAATATTATTATAATGGACATTAAATTATAAGTGGATAATCTTATTAAACCCATTAAAGAAATACTTTAGAATATTGATCAAGTTAAAAGTTAAATCATATTATCCCACACATAATAGTTTGCCCTATCTATAATTGAATTTATTTTCTTAGGAGATTGTTGTCAATGTACTTTAACGCCTGTTGAATATAAAACCATAATCATTTAATATGTTTAACAATTAAGAAAGTATTATCAGAACAATAAAGAATCTTCAGCTTGCTAAGTATATCAGTTAAATAATTAGAGATTGTAAGCAAACTGATAAAACAGCGATAAGATCATGAAGATCATGAATAAGAAGGTTTTATGAATTCAGATGAAGAAGAAACAAATTTAGTTAAACAAATAACATTTTAACAAAATACTTAAGATTATTCTAATGATGCAGATTTAGAAAAGCATAAATTAGTATTATAATAGAAAGATTATGAAATTGCAAATCTAAAAGCAAAATTGTAGGTAAAAGAATAGAAACTCTTGGATTTAGCTAGTGGTTACTTAAAAGATTTATAAAATATGAGAGAATAAATGTATAAAAAGTCTGATGATTTTGATTATTATGAAGTTTCTTATTGTGATGTTACTGATATTGAGGATCCTCGTTATAGAGATTTAGTGAATAATAAGATAGCTAATTTAAAGAGTCAATATGAAAAGAAAACAAGAGAAATGTAAATTACATCTTATATTTTAGATATCTATTTGTATAAAAATAAAAGAGTGAAATTTAGAATTTTAGATAGATAGTAGGTAATTATGAATAAAAGTTAAAGTTGATGGATAATATAGAGCATTTAATGAATCGTGTATTTACATTAGAATAAGATCCTTATAGAATATGGAAATTTATATAAGATATTAAAGGAAATGAATATTTTCATGATGTTTTTGAGAAATAGAAACCAGCATCAGGAATTCGATATAGAGAAGTTAATAAATTATTAATGGTAACGAAAGCTTACGATAGAGAATTAGAATATTTTAAAAAAGGAATAGAAGATTAAATGTATGTCTATTTGGAGAGGGCTTGTGGAATTATTAATCTTTAAAATTAGGATCTATTAGATGAAATAGAAGATTTGAAAAGGGAGGTTGCCAGAATTAAATAATATGAGAGTAGAATAAATTAATAAATTATGCGTTCATTTGATTAGTTTAAAAAATAATGTAATTTATGATTTAAAATAATAATAGTGAAATAACATTAAGAGGAATATTTGGATGTAAAATCTAAAGAATTGTAATAATTACAGAAGATTCAATTAAAATATGCTACTAGACTATGGTATATTGTGAGTCAAATAAAGAATGGCAAAGATATCAAAGAATTGATTTTACATGCATAGTAAAGCAAAAAGTTAATAATATAGTTAGAATGACTACGAAAAATTGACATCATAACAATTCTTAGAGTTAGAAAATAATTATCTTAAAAGTATGATTACTACTAAAATAAAGGAAGAAGAGATTGTTGAATTAAGTAATAAATTAGAATAGATGTAATTATCAAATGAAGAACTTAAGAGCTAAAATTCTTAGATGAAAGTGACTATTCAAGATTTTAAGGCTAAAGTTAAAAATCATTAGAAATGTTTATAATAAACAATTAAACATATAGATGCTAAGATTAATCCTGAATAACTTAATTTGGAAGATCATAATAGAGAAACAACTATTAGTTTTAAAGATAAACTTAAGTAACTTAGATAGTAACATAATGGAATTAAATTTATATAAGAAGTATATTAGCAATATGAAAAAAATGATATGGCATTAGAATTTCTAAGTACTTCATATGAAAACAAATCAACTTAAACTATGATTGGAAATGTTAGTAAAAACTTGGCTGAAGCTATTGAAATATATGAGATGCACAAAAATAATGATAATACTAATGATGATTATGACTATATGTAAAAAAAATAGAGAGATATTGAATGCTAAACAGATGTAATTAATGTTGATGATTTATTGAAACAAATTGCAAGTTTAAAATAATAAATTAGACATTTATCATAAGATATAGATGATATGGAAGGTGAAGGAGTAATTTAATAATAATTTTAATTGATTAATTAACGAAATCAATCTTTTGATGTTAATTCATCTCAAAAAAGTTCTAATCTTAAAAGAAGATATGTTTAAGTTAATGAATCTAAGGATTCATACTCAAATTATTAAGAAGATCTTAGAGCATCAAATGAAAAAAGTAATGGCTATTAATTAGGTTAGACTAATTAATTAATAATTTTACATCCATAATCATCTGTTGAAAAAATAGCTTAAACTTAGACATTCTATACAACAAAACTTTAATAAAGAGGTGTGTTTAATAGATTATTTGAAGATAGTAAAAAGAAGAGTGAAAGAATTTAATAAATTAAAAATAATTTGGAATTATTAGAAAAAGAACATTGGCAATAGGTAGCTGAATTAGTAAAAGAGGATTAAGAAATGGTGAATGCATTTAAAGATAGTCTTTCATCAAGCAAACATTTTTATAAGAATTAATTAAAAAAAAATATAGAAATGGAATAAAAATATTTTCCATAAAAACATAATAGAGCACAATTCTATTTCAAAAAGTTTAAAGATTTTCATGTACATTAATAAGAATTAAATGAGATTTTATTTGATCCAAATTCTAGTGATGAAAAAACATCAGAAATTTAGAGATTGAATATTAAAAGTGTAGTAGATAATAGGAAATTGAATGGGTAAATAAAATTTAATGGATTAAAAAGAGAGGAATATTAATTTTTTAAGTAACTTGAAAAGAGAAAATTATAAAGCAGAACTTTTAGAAGTACTTAATAATCTCCAAAATAGAAAAAGGTTCAGTATGTCTCATTTACTAAACCATTTATTGGAAGTTTAACTAGCTATGAAATGAACGATTTCAATAACTAATAAATCACTAGACACTTGTAAAAAGTTTACGATTTGGGCTGACTCTGGCCCTTCTGCATTGTTATCTCACTAATGAATTTATTGAAAATTTTTCAAATCCCAATTTATTATGATTTGGAATGTCCATTGATTTCATTTGTTCTATTTCTTTCTTCAATTCTATCGGTTCCGTTGGGTATCTATTCTTCACTAATGCTCTAATTAAATAAGGAGATGTTTTTTGCTATTCTTATATCTTAGGTAGATGTCTTGAGAATGAATTTTTTATTTATGGTTATTGAATAACTTATTGCATAGCTACTTCTAATTCTTGCTGTTTTTTTAAAACATAATTAGCAAAACTGATTTCCTCACTTGTATGTTTTACTATCTTTACATATGATGATGTATCTAAAGAGTGTCTGATATTCTCTTTCAAAGGTCTAAATGGCTTTTTTAAAAGAGGTAATGAATATTATTACATTTATTTATTTTATGTAAGAATAACAAATATAAGAAGGACTTAAGCAAAATAAACCTAAATTGACAAGAGATGAAAAGAAGGTTTTAAAATATTAAAGAGCCAAAATTAGGGCCAAGATTGTCAGAAAAAAGATTGCAAAAAAAGTCAAATAAAAAGTCCATTAGATGAATTAGGAAGCAAAGGATAAATATTCGGAAATCAAAAATCTAGCCAAAAATAATCTGTAACTTGGGTATGAGTCAGGTATTCCAATCTATATAGACTTGGAATATGATATATTAATGACAGACAGAGAAATTCGATCCTTAGCATTACAGATTGCACATGTTTAAGGAATCAATAAAGAATTATAATTCCCCATTTAATTACACCTTACAAATGTTAAAGGAGTATAAAAAAATGAATTAGAAAAACAAGGACTTTAAAAATGGCCTGTTTATCACTATGAATTAGGATTATAGGAGTTAATTTAAGAAAATCTTGAAAAAGGTATTTAAAAAGAGTTCATTTACCTTTCTCCAGATGCAGATACATATTTAGAATTAGTTGATCCAGAAAAGTGCATATATGTAGTTGGTGGATTTGTTGATAGACAAGTCTAAAAATATATGAGTTTGAATAAAGCAAATACATTGTAGATTTGTAGTAAGAAATTACCAATTGAATAATTTATAAAAGGACCTAAAAGACCATTAAATATTGATAGAGTTGTGGCTATCTTGAGTTTATTTCATTAACATAAAGATTGGAAAGTTGCTTATGAGTAAAGCGATAACTTTAATATCAGTTTGGCCGAGAGAATTTCTAGATAACATCAAAAATAAGAATGAATGTAAATAAGAACATATATATATTATAAATTTTATTGCAATATTGATTACAAAACAATTATGAAATATCAAAAATATTTAATATAAACTTAATCCATATTATGTATAAATTAAAAAACTGTTAAACTATGATCTTTTATATTTAATTATTAAAGAATTTTCATATATTAAAGCTGATGTTACATGACTTTCTATATTAATTAAATGAATAGGGTTGTTTTAATCAATTCTCAAAAATCTGACAATTGGCTTTTCCAAAAAATAACTCCTCTTATAGACTTAATTAATCAAAAGAATTAATAGATATCTAATAAAGAATTGTAATAATTTTTATTATTGGAATCTGATTCTCAAGCTTTGTTAGATGAATTAAAATAGTAAATTTTATGCTAAATTTTAGGATATTATAATTAAAGTGTAAAAATCCATTTAAAAGGGTTTTCTGTTAATTATTGAAATGGAAAATTGTAAAATATTATAGCTTGTAGACATTTACAGAATTATTAACAATTTGCATTTTGGAAATTCTCAATAAATCTACTGTTTCTATAATTAATTTTAAAAATGATTTTAATTCGATTAAAATTGTTGTGTTTTGGATAGTGTGTTTAGTTTCATTTTAAATATTAAAGTATTAATATTAATTAAAAAAGGACTTACTCAAAATCGAAACTTGATTAACATTCAAATTTATTAAATATGAGAATGAAAACTATTATTGAATATTTAATCTATGACAAATCTCTTAAAGTTAAATGCATAACTAAAATAGAAAGTGATGCTCATACTGCAAATATTTATGTATTGATTGTTAAATAATTATTAAGACATTATTAACTGCTGATGTGGAATTATTAATAAAAATAATATCAGTAATTAAAGATTGTTGGCAAGCGATCCTTATTATAAGTGGATGCTTATTTTTATTATATTCTACTGAACCAGAAGCTGGGACAGTAATTATAATTGCAATGATAAGTTATTAAGTAATAAACTTTATTATTACTTTTACATATGCAAAAGCAGAAGCTAAGCATTTAATGTTAAAAGACAAAAGAGTTGGTTTATAATCTGATGTGATTGAAGGAATTAAATAGATAAAATTCTTATCCTGGGAAAGAATATTTTAAGAGAAAATAATGAAACTTAGAAAATGTGAATTTTAGATGATAAGCATTTAAAAAGGTTTAGATGCTTTTGGGGGATTGTTTTGGAATAATATTAGCTATATGCTCTTATGCATTTTTGTTATAAGTTCAATCAATAATGGGAAAGATTTAAAGGAATTAAATATCTTCTCTTTAATAGCCATTTTCAACACTATGATATTTCCACTCTGTATTCTACCTTGGAGTTTTTGTGTTGGATATATGTCATTAATTTCATTTAGGAGATTTTAGAAATTTTTAGATCAAGATGAAATTAATCCTGAAGATAGAATAAATATTGATAGATCGCAAAGTCAATATGCTCTTATAGTAGGTAATTCAAATTACTTTTGGCCTAGTTCAGAATAAGAATCAGTACATTACAAACAAAATTAAATAATAGATGAAGAACTAATTAATACTAATCTAAATAGCTAGAAATTTAATATAAAATTGATTAATCTTAAATTTGAAAATAATACCTTAAATTTTATTATTGGAAAAATAGGTTCAGGTAAAAGTGCATTCTTTAATGCAATATTAAATGAGTTACAAAATTATAACTAGTTTAATGATAACTCATATACAATGGAGAATTCTAACTTAAGTTTTGATCTAGAATCGAAAGAAACTGTTAAATAAATTCAAATTACAGGTAGTATTGGATATTGTTCATAAACATCTTGGATTTAAAATTTATCCATTAAAGATAACATCTTATTTGGTGAATCTTTTAATTAAGAATTATATGATAAAGTAATAGATATTTGTTAACTACGATAAGATCTAAGGAATTTTGAAAATCAAGATTTACATTTGATAGGCCCAGATGGAAAGAATATTAGTGGAGGATAAAAATAAAGGATTGCTTTAGCTAGAGCATTATATTAATAAAGAGATACTTATCTATTTGATGACATTTTATCATCTCTTGATCACAATATTGCAGATTTAATATTTTAAAATGTTATTATAGATTATTTGATACAAAATGGAAAGACAGTATTTCTTATAACTTCAAATTATAATTATATTAAATTTGCCTAATAATAAATAAAAACAAAAACTGTTCTTATTGATAATGGAGAAATTATTGAAGATAAAGAAGTAATTAATTAGTATTTACAAAGTAAATCTTAAGAATAGGAAGATAATTCTTAAATTGAAAAAGAATTAGAATTAGTATTAAATTAAGAAAATAAACTATAAAATAAAAAATAAAATGAAGAAGTTATTAATGATGAGAATAATGAAGATACAAGATAAATAGGAGCTATTAATTGGTAAACATGGAAAACATATTTCAATAGTATGAACCTCCAATTATTTATAATTTGGTTTTTTATTAATTTTTATATGTAAGGATCTATGTCATTAATTGATTTCTGGTTAAAATCTGAAGTATAATAAGAAGATTAATGGTTACATAAAATAACAAAATATTTTGACAACTCTTTTCCTAAAACACTATTGTATTTAACTATGTTAGCACTTATGATTACAATAATAAGATAAACATTATATGTTACTTGTGCATTACTAGCTTCTTGGTCTATTTTTAAAAAGTAAAATTAAATATTATAATATTAGACTTAATAATGTTTTAATGTGTACAGTGATGAGTTTTTATGATAGAACAAATACAGGTTAAATAATTAATAGGATTTAGGATGACACTTATGTTATTGACATGGATATTAATTCTGGAGTTCACTGTTTTCTTGAAAATCTCAGTAGAATATCAGGTCTATCTATTGGATTACTAATTTTAGAACCGAAATATTTCTTAATGCTAGTTCTTTTCTTATTTGCATTTTATCATATTAAAAAAGCATATATAAAATCAAATAGAGAAATCACAAGATTGTAATCTGCAAATTTAAGTAAATTATTATAAATTGTTAATGAAACATTGACTGGAGTCAAAATAATTAGAGCATTCTAGAAAGAATAGTATTTCAAACAAATCTTTGAAAATTCCTTTTCAAATTTAATTTTAAGTAATTAATGCGGAGAACGAATCAAATTATGGTTTTAAGTTAGATTAAATTTAATGAACAACTTTATTGTTATGTTCACATCCTTTATGGTTATATGTTCATTAATATTTTAATGGTCAGAAGACTTTGGAATACAGGCATTAGCTCTAACATATTCAATGATTGTTTTAGATAGTTTTTATGATACTTTTATTTAATATTCAAGAGTAGAAACAGACATGATTTCTGTAGAAAGAATTTAAGAATATTTAAATAATGAAACTGAAGATATACACTAAGATAAATCTGGAGATGAAGAATTTTAAACAACTAATTTAAATGGAAATTAAAATGCAATAGAATTTAAAAATATAGATTTATCTTATGATAAAAATAATTTAGTTCTAAAGAATTTTTCTTTGACAATTGCTAAAGGTTAGAAAATTGCAATAATTGGAAGAACTGGATCAGGTAAAACATCAATTCTAAATGTCCTTCAAGGTTTGTATCCTTTCTAATCAGGATAACTTTATATAAACGGAATTAATGTATTATTACAATAATATTATAAGGTAAAATAATAATCTTTAAAAAAATGGAGAAGTCAATTATCTATTATTCCCTAATTTGGATTTCTATTCAGTGCTAATGTAAAAGAAAATTTAGATCCTGAAGATAGGTTTACAGATCAATAAATTGAAAAATTTATATAACGTACTTAATTTTATTAGCAAAGAAATAATAACATAAATAGTCTTAATTATTTGAATTATTAATTCAATATTTCATAAAATGGAGCTAATTTATCATGTGGAGAAAAATAAGTTCTTAATTTTTTAAGAATAATATTATTAAATAAAGACATTATATGTTTAGATGAAGCAACATCCAACATGGATCCATACACAAATCAAGTAAAATTAAATAATATATGAAGTTATTAAATGAGAGTTTAATTGAGTTTATAAAAGATAAGACTTTACTTGTTATAACTCATAGACTTGAAAATATACAATAATACGATAAAATTGTAGTAATGGAATAAGGTGAAATAGTGGAATAGGGAAGTTATTAAGAATTGATATTATCAAAAACAGGATTCTTTAGAAAGTTGATAAATAACCACTGTAAAACAAGTAAATGAATTGGGATTTGATATTATTTATTTTTAATTCTAAAAATATCATTTTAATAAACCAATAGAAAGATTAGTGTAATTAATGTTAAGTTTATTCCTAATAAATTGAATTTAATTTATATAATTATTAGAATAAAATTTAACATCATTTTTCTGTCTTGGATATATAAGGTTTTTCAGAATGAAGCAGAGGAGCTCCAATATCTGGAATTGGAATCTAATCCTTACAATTTAATGAAACTTTAGTATCTCTTAGACTACTATGTTATTCATATTTTTCCATCTATGCAATTATAAATTAAACTGTTCCTTTCATAACATCAACAGGTCTTTTAGAGTTATGAGTTCCTTCGAATTAAATTAATTCCTTTATTCCTCTAAACTTTTCTGATAAAATTTTAGGGTGTTTTTCTCCAATTAATGTATCACCTTTAGCTGATAGAAATACTATAGCAACATCTGGTTGTAATGCTATAAATTATAATTCTATTTTAAACTTTGTATTATTTGAATGATATTAAGATCATCAATATTAAATTTAGCTTCCTTTCTTATTTTAGATTTCACAAAACACCAAAAACAATTGAAACAACATCCAGGAATGTTATAATTATTAGATGCCAACTCTTAGCACAAATGAGTTAAATTCGAAAATGGACTATCACAAACAAGCATCTTAAAATTAGAATTCAAACTGGCTGCTAATATGGCTGTTACTGAACCCATAGATCTCCCCCACAAACCGATTTAAGTGATAAATGGCTAAGCAACTTTTAATAATGAAGTTAACTTACTTTATTTGAACGCAAGTAATTATAAAGATCGTTTACATCTCTTGATTCATAGAATCCTAATGAAATATACTCTCCTTATGATTGACCAGAACCTAAGTTTTATCAATTGATTACCAGACAAATCAATTCCACATACTGCGATGTTCTGAGGAAGTAAATATTCAAGTATTGTTAGAGATTCAACTCGGCTACTTGAGTTCCCATGCAAATAAATCATGCAAGTATGGGGCTTGTCTTAAATTCTAACAGGCTCAAATAAAACTAACCATTTTCACAAGGGTTACCTGCACTGAAGTGTTAATCCACTACTGTTTGCCATTTCAAAGTCTACTCGCTTAACTACTGTGTCATGAACCATAAATATTTCATTTCCCATATCTTTTAGACGATAATTATGTCTAGGAGGTCTAACTATAGGCTTCCATAACTTCTCTGTGCACCTATACTCAGGTTATTTCATATTTTAATATTTAGTATCAATTATATATAGTATAGGTCTTATACAAAAAATTATAATATTAAGCTTTGGTACATGAATTACTGGATTTTTACTAAATCTTAACCCATCTTGTATTATATATCTAAAGCAATTATTTTCTATAAACCTCTTCACGAAGTCTTCAATTTTTAATTTCTCTAATTTACCAAAAGATTCTATATATATTAAAACTCAGTTTTATAATCCTAAGCACCATCATTTCATCAATCTATTAGTATTGAATGAAAAAAGTATAAAAATAATTGTAAATTGCTCCTATGATAAATTCTTTTTTCAATAATACAATGCCTTTTAGGATAGAATGTTTAGTTCTTTTATATACTTTTGAATGTTAACGTTTAAGAGTTATTGATGAAATAACTCCCTTTAACATCTAACTATTTACTAGTATCTAAAATAGGGCTATGTTTCTCAATTTACTTTCTAAACCATAGAGCTATAACTCTTTAATATTTAAACTACTTGATAGATTTCTACCGGTTTCTTTAGAAATTTTAATTCAGTTTGACTAAGTAATCACAATAACAATAAATTTATACAATATTAATTTATAATAAACACTTTGTCAGCATTTAAGGATATAATTTCACCTTCATATATTCTAAAGAAGGTTATGGATTGCAAATTAGATAATAAACAGTAACAATTTTTTTAATTAAATTACCATTTCAATCAACTAATCAGTCTTATAAACAATCTTTTATTTTTATTGCATTATCTTAAAGTTTACTAATTCTAACTTCAGTCTATCTTTCTTAATGTTAACAAAAATCTATTCAAAATCTATCATAATTTGAAGAATTATAAGTTCAAAAAGCATTCTTTTGGATTATTAGTTAACAATATAACTAATATGCATTAACGAAATATTAAATATAAATTTAAAGCCAAATATTTAATTTATTTACTGAAAACTATTAGGAATTGCCAATTTTATTAACTTGGTAGGTTTTGTGAAATAAGTTTAACTGAGTAAAGAAGAAAAAATGTTTTAATATAATTAAAATAACATAGAATGATCATTTCTGATTTAGATGATTTTTTACATACTTTTCCATCTCATCAATTAAGCATATTTTTGAGGATACCTTTGATTCTGGATAAGATTCGAAGTTCTTGATAGGGAATTCAATAAAAATATTAGAAAATTTAACCAGATAGTATTTGACTTTCATGTTGATATTAGAATTTAAAATTGAATGCTTAACTTCTTTATAAAAAGTGTTAAAGTATTAATGAATAAGCAAAAAATTTGAAAGTGTATTCTACTAAAATATATTCCTAAGTTCTAATAACATTTAGTTCCCTTTTGCGATTATTTAAGTGGTATTATTAGTTTCTGTTACTTTTAACTATGAATACTTTTAATTTGTTTCTTGCCTCCATTTTGTAAAATTAATCTATTATAACCAAACAGCTAAATTCTCAGCTGATCTTATTTAATACCTAATTTCTTCTAAATATATAACATTATTAATTTGAAGTTGTTCAATACACATCAAACAAGAAATGTTAAATCTGATAATAAATTATTGAAATAAAATTATTTCATCCCTTATTTTGTTGTCATCTGTTTAGTAGTCTTCACATACTTTTAATACTTTAGAAGCTAGAGTATAAAGAGAAAATATATATTAGTATATGTCTGTAAAGCAAAATTAATTTTTAAGGGAGTTTGTTGTTTATTCTTAATTTTCTTTCTTTAGGTTTTATTATTGGATTTATTAGTTTTAATATTATTACTATTATGGAAGTTATTACTATTAATATTATTATTACTATTTTAAAATCTATTACTATTATTATTAGTATTAGATTTGTTAAACTAAAGGTTAAATAGGAGGTTATGATTCTATATATTAATTATTAACAATGGCAATTTAAGTTTATTATGGTTTAAATCCATCAAAAATTTTATGGGTTTACAATTTATTCCAAGTAATTCTTTTTTTTGGATCATATACAATCATTTAATTAATTAATTCTGGAATTAATGGATTCTAAAATTATTTAATAAAATAACTTCATAATTTGGACATACAAATGATTGAGTTACTAAAGATTTATGAAACTCCAGAAGCGCAGCTTTATTTTTAATATCCTTAACCATTTTTAAGAATATTATATAAAACAGGGTCACTCCTAACTAAAGATTAAATGAAATAGTACTGAAAACATGTCACTTTACTAATCACAAGGATTACCTTATTAGAGAGCTTCAGGAGCAGCAAATAACTTTAACTCAGCATCAGATTGACTTATACCTCTTCCAAGATTTTTGTTAATTTCGAAATCAAAGATCTATTGAAATGATGTGATATATTACTTTGACTATATATTTCCCCTCCTCTTTCTTCTTTAAGTAAATATTACTTGGTTGTATCTCAATATGAGAATTTTAAAGTTCTTTAAGGAAGCAATATCCTCCCACTATTTAATATAATATTTCAATAATCTCTGAGCTTTTAAGGCATTATTTTTTTTGTTTTAATTCTTCTAAATATCCATGTAAGCTGTAGTCACATTTTTCAATAATCAGATAAGTGTATTATTCACTCTACTTAATAATTGCATGGATATCTATCACATTGTTATGATATTTTGATTTGATTGTCTCCAAAATTTCAATTGCTCTCTTAGCTCCAACCATATTGTTTTAGAGGGTTTTACAAACTAAAACTTATTTATTCTTTAAATCGAATGCTTCATTACATCCTCCCTAAAAGCCTGAATCTACAGTTTTGTTAAGGTCGACAAAGTATCTCTCATTTAAGATGAGAAATAGTTGAGTCAAAGTAAGATCCAACTAAACCCAACTAATCCTATTTTCTGGAATGTAAACTATCATTTTTTCTATTAATTGACAAAATTCTTTGGAATATTTTATATTATTTGGGCATTGGAAGGATTTATTTTTCAGTTGTTCATGGAATTCATTTAGGTCCTTAAAATCTAAAACATTTCCTGGTTTTTCTCCTTTGAAACACAGAATATAAAGAATGATTCCAAGCTATCGAATAATATATAATAACATTTACTGAATAAATATCACAAGAATCATTGTATCTTTTTTGATTGAGAGTATTATTATAAACTTCTGGAGCTGAGTAATAAGGGACTCCAGTTCTAGTTTCTGCAAATCCATCCTACGTTATTCGACTAACACCAAAATCAGATATCTAATTAAATTTTGAGTTCTACCTTATAAAGAATTTTATTGTTTGAAAGCTTTTTGTATAAAATGTTTTTTGGTGTTAAATCTCTAAGAATAATATTTAGATTCTTTAAATGTTAATACCCTCTCACTATTTGACCTAGAAAATCTTAGATGTCATCGTTAGAAAACCATGTATTATTATTCTACTTTTCTTCAAATAATTATTCAAGATTTCCATCACATAGCTCAATGAAAATGCAATACTTTTCGTTGTCTTCAATAATATCATAAATCTTTAAGACATTCATGTGTTTTTGGTTTGCATTTTTAAGTGTCTTTAGAACTTGAATTTCATTTTGTTAATTAACATAGTGATTTGATTTGCTTATAATCTTTACACACAATTCTTCATCTATTTCTTTGTGATAACATCTAAGTATTTATCCTCTTCTTCCTGAAGCCACGATTTCTGAACGATTTATTGTGTATCCTTATTTTTAGATTAGACAAGGGTTTGTCGGAATATTCATAACAATTATTAAATTATTAAAGTTATATTGAATTATTTACAGTTTATATAATCATCTGCAATTAAGGGTTGAAATGATTCTTAAAAATCTTTCTGCTTCCTTTTGAATTAATTTTAGAATGATCTTTCATCTAATTTCTCTCTTAAAACTCAATCAAGACTATTTACATACTAGTATTTTTATATAATAATATCAGTTGCAATTATATTTAAGACTTAATATGTTCTCTAACATTAATAGGCTGTTTTGTTTCTATATTCTATTAATAATAATTATTATACATTAATAAAAATTCTCAAAATTGCATTTTTTAATATCAATAAATTAAAAAAATTATTATTTTACATTAATTTAATTAATGGAATGCAAGTTCGTGCCTGATTATACCTACTATGGTAAATGTATTAATAAATAAATATTTTTGTAATCAGTCCTTCATGGCCCCAATACAATATCTCACATTAAGTATAGAGTCTATTCTTTAATTCTGAATTTTAAGAGAGATTTCGTATTATAATTATATGCATTTATAATCTTAAGTCATTCAATTTTTATTTTTAACTATAAAATTAATAATAGTTATATAACAATTTGTCGATATATATATTTTTATATTATTCTATGACATCCTTTAATAATCATATGATTTAGAAGTATTTAATAGACGAAGAGTTATTATGTTTGAATTAATTATTATATATACAGATTTCTTTAGTAAATTTGATAAATCATTATTACATATATTGTAAAAGTTATCATTCTAATTATTTTAAGGAAATTGGCAGTTAGTTGGGCTTTAATTTATTTTCAATTTCAAAGATTTAATCTGATCCTGTTCTCAATTTATTTATTCTATTTATTACTTGTGGCTATTTTATGCCAACTGATAAATTCTTTAATGTTATGCCTTCATCTTTATCAAGTTCTTCTATAATGTCAGCCCCAGCTGAACTTAGATCTTCAAATGTTATTCTTCTGCTTGTGTTTTCTAATTGATTTAATGATTTTCTAGAAGTCAAACATTGAGTCCTTTCAATGCTTTTTAAATGCAGTAAGTTTGATTTAATTTATAAATGACTTTATTAAATTTATAGTTTAGGACTTCTAGTGAAGTCTTCTCCTCTTTTGAACATGTTTTCCAAGTAATCATAATCAGGTTTTTAGTCAAATTTTAAACGTTTGACATATTCCATATATTTATGAAGTTCAGGTGGCAAATTTATATAAGTTTCTGGTTTAAATGCTTCTTTCATTCTTTAAATCTTGTAATATTTAATATTTTTGTCTTCTGCCATGATATTATTCCATGGTAGAGTTCCCATGAATAAATAAATTAGTAAATAACCGACGGATTCAAGATCGTCTCTCCTTGATTATTCGTTTCCCTTCAATGAGTTTATTGAAGCATAACGAGCTGTACCTATCATGCCTTTATTTTCTCTGAATTCTATGTGTTTTCCATCCTAGATGAACAATTTTGACAGTCCAAAATCTATCAGATGTATTTTCTCTTAATGAACTACAAAATTTTCAGGCTTAATATCTCTGTGGATTATGTTAGTGTTATGTAGTTCTTTAAGTAAGAGAATCATCTATTAACCTGTATTCAATATTGTTGTAGTGTCAAATTTTCCACATTTTATTCTCACTTATTCTAAATTATCTCCAAGCAAATTCATTATAAAATAGGTATTCTTATTATCCTGCCCTGAAGTGATCAATTGAGTAAAACCTATATATTATTATTTACCCCATACCTTTTTTTCCTTTTAGTAAATGCAAGATCTTTATTTCTCTTTAAAGTAAGGTTTTTTCCTTCTTCATTGAATTTTTTACCAATTTACAAGCATATATTTGACCAGTTGAGATCTGCTTAACCTTCCAAATATACCCGAAGGAACTTATTGTTTTAAAATGATATAATACCCTTCCCCTAATTTATCAAGAAATTAATAAGATTATGAGGCTGGTTTATTATCATAACATTTCATTCTAAAGTTAACAAAAAATATTAAATATTAATAACATGTTCATTTAAGAATAATCATGAATAATAACATCAGGTTATATATTATAGTTATATCTTTTAATGAACCATTATTACTCATTTACTATATTATATTAATTTATTTTAATTATATTATCACCAATAATTTACTTGAGTTTCATACAAAAATATTTTCTTGGATCCCAAAATTTATCATCCATTAATTATTGCAAAACTGACGAAAATTATAAGATTAAAAACAATTTTCAAATATATCATTTATTATTCTTCTATTACTAATCCTCTAATTCTTACTTCACTTGAGAGTAATTTGGTAATTTGTACTAAAATCCTTAGTTCATGTTCTTCAATTGATAGAATTGATCACCAAACTGTTGCATCATGGGCATGGGATAATTCATTTGGGCCATCTATTATTAAGGTGTCTACTAAAGCATGTCTTTCAAAAGATTGTTTTATTATATCGGTTGACCTAATTAGCTCATCTATTACAGCTATTATTATTCATAAAAACCCTAAGGTGCATACCTATTTTAAATATTTTAATATTGATACATTAAGGGAATGTATTATTAGGGCATTCCACCCTGAGGAAGCTACTGCATTTGTATCAAACTCTACTAATTCAATTCTGCCTATATTTGTTTTTATTACTAAATATTTTGAGGGTTAGTGATTTAATGTTACATCATATTTTGAAATTGTTCTGCCATTTATTAATTAATTGGTTAAATACCTTATTACATCTAACCTGGAAGTGTTGAGATTAACTACAGGTTTTAACCTGGTATTTATCCCTACATTTATCCAGGAATCTGTCCCATCATTTATTGAGGCATTTAAATCATCATTTATCCTTACATCGGTCCCATCATTTATCCTGGCAATTGTCCCATAAGAGGCATCTAATTCATTGAAGACATCTACATTTAAGGATATAAAAGATTAGGATATAGAAGTTGATAGAAGGGTTATTACTATTATTGTTGTTATTGTTGTTATTATTGTTATTATTATTATTGTTATTATTATTATTGTTATTATTGTTATTATTATTATTATTATTATTATTGTTATTATTATTATTATTATTACTATTATTATTATTGTTATTATTATTAGTATTATTGGTATTATTACTATTATAATTATTAAAGCATGTTTTACTATTAATTAATTTAGGATTCATAAGATGATGAATGAATCGAAGGTTGGATAGTCTATTATTATTAAGTTTGTTTTTGTTTTTAATCTTTTTATTTTGATGTAGAATTTTATAATTATTTTTATTTTACAACCTACTGTCCAACTAAGGGTTCTTATTATTTTGCCTATGGTTGCACAATCTCCTTTTTACCATCTTTTTTGCTCTCTTTTTTCTGCTTGAATATTTCCATCACTGCTTTTAGTTAGGTTTTAGGAAAAACATGTATATTTTATGAATCTTTATTCATGATTGCAAATTGAACATCAGACAAATTGTTCGAGTTGCTAATTGGTTCCTCATCTAATTCAAGAGTTTCCCCTTTTTAAACAACAACATCCTAATAGTGATCCTGAATTTTATTATAATCTAAGATTTAATCTTATTAATATTGTTTTAAAACCTTTGATAATATATTAGAAGCATGAGAATTGCTAGATTTTTGTAATGCTTTTAGCTTCTTCTTTTGACTATTATTTAAATCAACTAAAGGTTCTTGTTTTTTCTAATCATCTTCATTTTTATAATTAGATTAATTAGTATTTTATTTCTTGAGCTTCAATTCAAGTTCATTTAAATAAAACAAAATAAAGCTAATTTCTTGTTATCCTAGTTCTTCAATTTTATTGAATTAATTAATCTGAAGTTTTTAAAGTTCATTCTCAATTTATTTTTTATCCAATAATTAAATCTCCTTTAATTCCACCTTTTTTAAAATTTTAAAGTATCTATTTTTTACAGAACTTTCAGTTCTATGGTTTTTCATTTCTAAAGCAATATTTTACCAATTTTTGCCTTGTTATAATATGATTTTCATGAATAAGAATTCTTCAGATGGGTCCCAAGGACCTTTTTAAATTTGGGGGTTTAGTTTATTAATCCATCTATCTCTAACATATTTTGTCAACTTTATTGTAGATTTGTTGCACTTTCCAAATAATTCTTTTGCTATATCACTCCAATTAAATTATTTATTTTCAGAGATATATTAATTGCAAATTTCTTTTAAAACATCATCTTCATTTTTGCTCCATTATTATTAATGAAATATTAATTTTTTTTAGTTTTCCAATTGTGATCTACAATCCATTACAGATTTGTTAAGCAATCTTGATACTATGTTCCAAACATTATCAGGTACATGAATGTAGGTTATGTTTTAATTAGTACAATAGATTTGTATCAAAGACTTTAATAGTTTGCTTTGAGAGTCATTCCACTTTTAAGTTTCCAATGGATTATTTTTAACTAAAAGAAATTGCTCTTTTATCTTTTTATCTGTTTCTTCATCTAAATTTGTTAACAATGATAAGTATTAATCAAACTCGATTTACATTTTAATTTTTATCAATATAATATATATCAATATATCAATTAAGTAATAATACGTTATTAAAAAGAATTCTGATTACCATCGCTGATTATTTATATTATCAATTCACTTGAAGTCTAAATTTTCTCTTTTTTCTCAAACAATTTTTTTTAGCGATTAATTGAAGCATCTTCTTTTTCCTAAGATCTATAGATTATCAAAATGTATTTCTTATAACTATTATATCAAATCTGATATCTAAAGAAATATTTTTCAAACTTGAATAAGTGAATTTTAATGATGGCTCTAATTACATTGAGTCACTATCTTCAGCAATTCTTCAGAAAATTGTATTGATTCTATTTTTTTTGTTTTTGTTTTAAAATTCATTTATTAAATCAATAGTTTCTTATATCATCAATAGAATTGATCAAAAATCTAATTTATCTTACTTATTTATTAAATCAATACAATTTTAAATTTAAGTTTATTTTGTTTAATGATTAGAAATATTTCTAAATGTGAAGTGTGATTATCTTTTTAATTCATTTTAATTTTTAGTATCAAATTAAGTATTTGAGAGACTAATAATAAATATACAGATTATGGAAATTCTAACTTAATTCTAAATTATGCATTTTCCTAAAATGGTGGCAATCATTCGAAGAGTTACAATAGATTTAATTGCTCCATTATCTTGCTTGTCTGCTTTTGAAATTATTTTAACCAAACAAAAGTTAAATTAATTTGTAAGAATTTCTAATTTTGATTAATAAATAATATTGATAAACAAAAATTACATAAAGAGTTGTTATGCACTATTCTATTAAGTTCAAAAATAAACTGGTTTATCGAAATTAGTTATATTTATTATGATCCTACTTTTTCAAATGATATATAATATTGCTTCTTAATATTATCAAAAATTTTGTTTTATGGATTAAAATACATTATACTTAATATTTATCTAAAAGCCAAGGATATTATAGTTGAAACGATTTATTTAATTTTAGTTTGTTAAGTAAAATGCTTTCAATCTTGCATGATGTGATAATGATGATCAATCATTTTGTTTGATTTAATTTAGGATTAAATTGACTGTTTTACATTACGTTCAAGTTTTCAACATAAATTACAGTTAGCTTAAAATTTAAAACTATAAATTGCTATTGTATCACTTAATAATGTAAAAGGCTCTTAAGTAACACCAGCAATAATATAAATCCTAATATAAAGTATCATAAATTAACTATAGTTAAAACAATTGATAACACACCTCTAAAAAAAAGATTTTTTAAGTGTTTCTCTTAAAGTATTTCTGATTTCAATTACACTCCAAAAATATCTACTATTTTAACATACTTCATTGTTATTTGATATATTATATTAAAAATTCAATAAAGATACTTATTTATTTTTACATACTAAAAACAAATTACTTTTCAAAGAAAGAAAGAAGTGCCAAAGATTTAAAATATTGTTGAGATTTGGTAAAGGAAACGAATTACATTGATTTACATGGTAAAATAAAACATTACAACATCCCAATAAATAACAAAAATATTAATTAATTTATACATATTAACCTAAATTTGGAAGGATGTTTTCTAACAAAAATTTAGTCAAAATTTAGTATTATAAATTACAGAATTTTATGAATTGAGTATCATCTATTAATAATATTAATTTATAAATATAAGTAATTATTATATAAATTATATTCTATAAGATTAATCAGTTAGTGATTTTTTTATGTTGTTTAATCATATTTTAGATTTCATCAAGCACTTTGATTTTACTTTACTAAACTTATTTTTATTGTATGACATAATCTTTAGTTTTTAAGGCTTCTTTTTCTTCAAAAACTCTTTCACTTTCCATCAACTTAACTTTTTCTTCTAACTAAAACATTATTAAAATTATTATTACATATTTTTATTCTGATTATAATGTTTTTTGGTTTTATTTAACTTTTAAATATTTATTTTTATATGAATTTGCTTATTCATCACTAGAGATTAATTATTTTTTTAATTCTGAAATTATTTTTTTTTATTCTTATGTTTCCTCTTTTGATTCATTTAATTATCTAATTAAAGATTCAACTCTATTTTCAATTTAAAATAAATCCTATTAGGATAATTTAATTGAATACTTCTTCATGTTATTATTTTAAGTAAGCTATTTCTTTATCAGATTCATATAATAGATGCTATAACTTTTTATTCTCTTAATGAAATTATTCAATATCAAACAACATTTGTGATTTTTCACTTTAATCTAATTAATATTATATATCATATTGAGCTAACTTATCCTCATAAGCTTAAACTAAAGATTTTTAAGATTCTAATTTTTATTTCAGTTCTTTAACTTCTTAAACTTTAAAATTTGCTTCCTTTAAAGATTAATCAGTCTTATTTCTTTAATCTTCAAGTTGTGATTACAATCTTAAATAATCTTGTTTCTAATCTTATATATATTTATTCAAAGACAATTCTTCTTTTTATTATTGAGTAATTTATGATTCCAATTATTGAATTTAAATTAATAATGATTTTGTCTTTTCTTTTTTTCTATTAATTTATGTAAGATATTCACTTTATAATTATTACTTTTCTTATTCAATTTTATTAATCTCTTGTTGATGACGTTAATCATTTATTTTAATAAATCTTTCGGCCTCATCAATTTTAGATTGTTAATTGTCAATTGCAATTTATAAAATCTTTTTTTCTTCTTATAATTCTTTGATTTTTGATTCCAATAATTATATATTTTATCTATCATCTTAGGTTCCCATTTCAAAATATCTGCATTAATCTTCTTTTTATTACAATGCTTATTTTAAAATACTATTTTCATCTTTTAATATTAAATATCTTTTGTCGTGTTCTTTTCTAAAATAATCATTTATATTGATACAATTCAATTTGTAAAGAATCATTAATTCTTTATACTTTATCCAAATCAACTTAAAACATAACTTTTTAATCATCCAATCTAGAATCAATTGTTTTTGATGAATCTTTAAGTAACCTGATTTTAGTCTTTTTCTTTTACAATTTAATTTTTAATTCATTAAATTATGTTTTGAGTTCTTCATTACCTTTATTTTAAGATTCTGCTCTTTCCTTATCATATTTAACTAATAGTTCATCTTTTGTTTATAATAATCTTTCTTTATCCTTTGTGTCTTAAATGTATTCTCTTAAAGTAGCCTAAAATTTAATATAATTAGTACTTTTAATTTGGAGTTCAGATCTTTGAGTTTATTATATTTTTCTCTGGATACATAACCTGAGTTATTTTAAACTGTAAGATCTTTTAATCCATTTGGAGAGCTACTGATCAATTGATCAATATCTCTTCTGCCTTAAAAATTTCTAGTCAGAAGATCATTGCTCGAACCTTGATTAGTTCTCATTTTTAAATTAATTTAATAACAGCCAGATTATGTATTAAAATTAAAAATTGAATTGTATGATGATAATTTAATATTGATTTTCAAATTACTTTAGGTACATGTGAACCTTTAGCACATGTTGGTATTTTCATGAATTCATCCCAATCAAATTTTTCAACCTTTATATATAATATGATTATGAAATTACTTTGCAACATGTCCAAAATTTCTTAAGATCATGGAAACAAGGCTCCCCTGGATGATAAAAACATTCAGTATTTTCATTAGGATCATATTCTTTTAAACACCCTTTATTGGTACATTTATATTTTCCTGTTGGAGTAATAAATATTTATTTTTACACTTGAGCTAATTTAGTATAAATATTAATTCAAACCTTATTATTATTCTAACAACTTCTTCTTTTCAGCTTCTTCTTTATTATAGTCATCTATTTTTCTAACAGGTTATGGTTTGTTATCAACAAAGTTATCAATTCCTAATATATTCTAGAAATTACATTAATACCTTTTTATGCATTTTATACAGTCTTTGATTAATAAAATTCACCACCTTCAACGACATCTACATTTGTATGTTTACCAATTGCACATGGTTCTATTTTCATAAATTCATCCCAATCATAGACGATTTTATTACAACATGTCCATCCTTTTTTGAGATCAGAAAAAATAGGTTTTCCAGGATGATGTTTACATGCTTGATCATTATTTTCATTTTCATTGTAAGGCTTCTTACAACCATTTCTTTTACATTTAGTTTCCATTAATTAATAATTAAAAATAGTCAAATATTCATTAAATAATTATTTATGATTTAATCGATCCCTCATGATAAGTGTGTGTATGTTACATAGTATAAATCTGAAACAACTCTTGAATAATTAAAATAGGCTTTTTCAGAGTTCGGAAAGATAGAATAATTATAGCAAAATGCCAAATCAAATGGAGTATTCATAGTATTTGATTCTCATGATGCAGGTATACATTAATATTAATTAAATAGTGAAAAGAGCAACATCAAAGACTGTAACAATAGGAGGGAAGAATTTAGATGTGAATGAATATTTGGATATGGATAAATTGGATGAAGAAGCAAATATATTTATAGATGGAATAAGTCCGACAACTACCTAATTACAATTAAAAGATAAATTATAAAAATATGGAAAGATTTTGAATATCAAAGTTTAAATGTCTGATAAAGCTGGTGTGGCTTATATCTAATTTGAAGAAAGAAAATCAGCTGAATTATGTCTGGCAGATTAGGCAAATTTAGGAATGCATATCACTAGGTAAATAAATAAAATATACATTTAGAGCCATCAAGAAGGGTAAGCAATAACAAATCAAAAGAGATTAATTGTTTATCTCTAATATTAAATCTTAATCATCCTTAGATCAAATCAAACCATAATTGGATGGCTATTTCTCTGAATATGGAAAAATTGAATCAATTTAAGTCAATGTTAATCCAAAAAATCAAACATACTTTGCATTTATTAGATTTGAAAATTCAGAAGATGCTTATAAAGCTGTCAAAATTACCAAACCTTTTCATAATTAAATTATCAATATCTAATGGGCTGTCAATTCAAATGATAATATTGAAGCCAATCTATATACCAAAAATCTTAAGCCCACTGTTACTGAACAATAACTTAGAGAAGCATTTGAATCCATCATTACTCTAGATGATCTTCAACTATTACAACCAAATAAATCTAATAAATTATCTGCTTATATTTATTTGAAATCTGCTGAAGATGGCAAGAAAGTTATTGATCTGGCTTTCAAGACCAAAAAAATATTTGATTTGTATGATAAATTGACTGTTCAAATCTCCCCTATGTTAAGTCCAGCAGAAATCATCCAATTCAAAAAATCCAATCAAAGCCAACGTATTAACATTATCCTAACT